>JANHGC010006941.1:20520-32367 GCA_027560395.1 Boaedon fuliginosus | reverse complement strand
CAGTCCACCCAAAGCAGGGTTTTGTTTCCCAAAAACATAGGTCTCTGTGTTTGTTTTGGATTTGCATGTCCATAGAAGTAGTCTAGGGTTAATGTAATCAAGCACAGAGAAGCTTGCTTGCTCATGTTTCTTGATGGGATTAGGTACAGCAGCCACCCTCTGTAAACAGGGGCTAAGGTTTTTCCCCCACACCTTATCTGTTAGGGTTACCTATGCTTATTTTGATGGACCATTTCTGTTAGGGTTACCCATGCTTATTTTGATGGGGTTAGGCCAAAACGTCATATCCGGCTAGGGTTATGATCTTGTGACCCCTGTACCACGTGGGGGTGGATTATGCACGTCACATCCGGGGAGGAGGGCTGCGCACGTCACTTCCGGTTATGGGCATGGCCTGGTGACGTAATCAGCACGTGACTTTGTTTACTTTGATGACGTCACTGATCTAAACTACTGATAATTTTCATTAAAAGTTTGTATGTACTATTTCTACTAGCATAGTTATAAAGGCCACATACAGATTTATAACCGTATCCTTGTAAGCCAGCTGGAGCAGTTGACTTAAATGGCCATATAATTTTTTTAAAAAATATTAGTTCACTGCAGCAAAGACCCTAAAGAAGAGGAAGTCAGCCATTTGGTGACCAAAGCCATCTGTTCATTTCATATTGCAGAAAGTTGCAGCAGATAGGGTAGAGATACTAAGGGAGTTGGAGCATCTGAGGCACACAAATAGAGTCAGAATTGAGACTGAAGGACATTTCTCTCTTTTGAAATACCCTAAGATTATTTTAAACCTTAAAAACCTGAAATATAATGTGTTTCTATCCATTTCCTTTTGTATAAAGTAACAGAAAACTATGATCAAAGTATGATAATATTTACACTTTCATGGATTATAGGCTAGTTCATCAGATGCATGGAATACTTGTCTAACAAAACAAAATTTAGGGCTTGCAGAGTGGCAAAAAAAATAAAGTGATATCAAAAGGAAAGAAAATGTGGAAGATACAAGCAGGGCTAATTAATTGGTAACAATGTTTATTAACTTGCGAGCTAAGTAAAACATGTAGAATGATAATATTCCTTTATTTTGTCTATTTATCCCTAGAATTGAATCCGTTGATAAAGAATGCTTATATTGAAATAAAATGGAATTTTCACACAAAAATTATCCCAAGGCCTAGGTTTCTTCTCCTAGTTTAAGAATACTGCTATGTCAAATATAAGATTTTCCCTCCTTTCCTATTTCTAAAAACTATAATTGATAGTTTTTATTGAATTTCATGAAACCCTCTGAAAAATAATCAAATGAAGTCTGTCATATTAGTGACATTATGAGGTTCAAAGTAGATGCCATTATTGTCTTAGAAATTAGAAACATAGGTACATAAAAAACTGATGGCAGAAAAAGGCACAGTGATCTATTGAGTCTGCCCTTTGATTTTTTTGCTTGTTTTCTTTTCTTTTCAATTTATTATTTTAATTAATATTTAATTTATTTACTAATTTTTATCAGATGACAGATTTGTGTTTATCCTAAGCATGTTACCGCTTGAAATAAACATTTATTTATTTATTTGTATTTGTAGGCCACCAATCCCAAAGGGACTCAGGGCAGCTCACAACAATAATAAAACATACAAACAATATAATATAAAATATTAAAACATTAAAACATTAAAATCCCTCAAGATATTAAAATTCAGTAGCTCAAGCTAGTCCAGCCCACTGAAAGAGCCAGGTCTTCAACGCTTGACGGAAAAATCTCAAGTCTCAAGTCCGGGACACTGTGGAGCTCCGGAGGTAGATCGGTCCAGAGGGCTGGGACTGCTGCAGAAAAGGCCCTCCACCATGGAGTCACCAGGTCGATGGTATGGCCTGGTCGATGGTATCTGGAGGAAGTCCACCCTCAGGGGCGCTGGGAGGCAGCTGGTGGCAGGACGCAGTCTCGGAGGTAACCCTGTCCAATGCCATGTAGAGCTTTAAAGGTAATAACCAGCACCTTGAATTGAACCTGGAAGCCTACTGGGAGCCAGTGCAAGTCACGCAAGAATGGTGTGACATGGGTGTACCGAAGAACACCCATGACTACTCGTGCAGCTGCATTCTGGACCAGTTGAAGCTTCTGAATGCTTTTCAAGGGCAGCCCCAAGTAGAGCACATTGCAGTAATCTAGCTGTGAGGTGATGAGGGTATGAGTGACTGTGAGTAATGCTTCTTCGTCCAGAAACTTTTTCCAGAGACTTTTTCGGGACTGCAGTCAAAAACTACTGCAGGAGGTATAGGAGCTCTGTAATCCACCATCTTTTCTGCGTGTGTGTAGACCAGTTTTAGCAGTCTGTGAATTTGTGGATAACTTTAATTTGTGGAGGACCTGTCATTGAAGGGGCTTTGGGCTGGCCATTTCTCATCAGGCTGGGTAATTTCCAACAGTTCATGTTGCAGCCAGCCACCCAATCTAGGAAATGTTTGGCAGTAAAGGGTCCCTGAGGGAGAAGTCTGAGGGAACTTCCAAAAGAAACTAACATGGACAGTTTGGTTAGGCTTTAGAAAGAAGGGGACTATCGTTAAGAAATACGTTAAAGGCAGTTCATTTAAAGCAAGGATGCCCAACCTTGGCAACTTTTAAGACCTGTGGGCTTTAACTCCCAGAATTCACCAGCCAGCCATGGGAGTTGAAGTCCCCAAGTCATAAAGTTGCCGAAGTTGGACACCCCTGATTTAAAACATGATCAAATTGGAAGACACTTTCAAAGCTTTGTATAGCCCTTGTATCTTTTCCAACATCCAAATGCTCATTAACTTATTAGTAGACTCATTCAATGTGGCTGCTACACTGCTGGTTGACAAGTACAGCAGTAATAAAAAAAACCCTAAATAACATTGCTCCTATTCATTTACAAATCAGCGCATTTTCTCAATCTCATAGAGGTTTTCTTTTTCCCCGAGGAACAAAAGGAAAAATTTATGTAGCAATTTCATTTGGTCAAGGAAAGGGGCTTCGTTGTCTATAAAAATAAAGGTAGGATATTTTTTTAAAAAAAGAATTTGTCTTAAAATAAGACAAAAAAACGGGAACTTAAAAGTAATTATTTTAACCAGCTCATATTAGAAAAGACAGCTTCTTTCACAGTACTTATTTTATCTGATTTCTGTTAAGGAAAGAAAGCTTTGTATAACCTCAGTTTGATTTTAATAAAGCCTGGCCCATTGTCGAAAGATTCCCCTCCCCTCTTTTCCCCCCTCCCTCAGTCTATTGTTATCTTTTTCTTTTCAGGATGTGAGCTGTGGGCAATGAATGAAAGCCAATATTATCAGCCCCAAATTCTGTGGCTCCCTGATTATGCTACTGGCTGTAGGTCACCTTAAAAGTTTACATTTTCATAATAGGTGACAAGATAATGACAGATAATAAGCACTGATGACCCAGGAGAAGCCTGCTCCTCTTCTAATATCCCATTCTCCTACAGTTTGGTTCTTCTTTATGTCATTCCCTGCTTTGGGTTAAGCAAATGGGTTGCGTCTGCCTGCTGTTTCTCTCAAGAACCTTTCCTCCATCCTTATCTCTCACTTACAAGATCTCTGAATCCATCTGTGGGTGGCAGATACAGCCATTTGGATAAACAGGAATTATTTTTTTTTTTAGCATTTAGAAAAGGAGAAACCCAAAGGCAGGCTGGCCAGGTTTCCATTTAGCATCTTACTGAAATGAATCACCCAAAAGTCAGTTTATATCTGCAAATACCTGGTGAGGGAAGTCTACTCATTCACTCTGAAATGACCTTATTAATACATATAGGAACAAACAAACAACATGAATTGCTGTTAAAAAGGCTCTCTAATATTTTTTTCTGCTATGCAGTTTGTCAAAGTTATCTTCCCTAGCAAAGGAGGTTTCAGGTTTTTCCACCTTGCTCTTACAGGTTATATGTACAATTTATTTCACAGAAATGTCCAGCTTGTTCAAAACGCCAGTGGGTGCTATTGATGGCATTTTCAAGTAACAGAATAACAGAGTTGGAAAGGACCTTGGAGGTCTTCTAATCCAATCCCCTGCTCAAGCAAAAGAAGACAAATTCAGGGTCCAAAAAGATCTTGACAGATTTGAACAATAAACCCTATCCAACAACATGAAATTTAATGTGAAGAAAAACTAGGTTTTACACATCGGCAGGAAAAACAAAAGACACAAGTACAGAGTAAGTGAAACCTGGCTCAAAAACAGTAACTGTGAGAGGGATTTCGGAGTCCTAGAGGATGATCACGTAAACATGAGCCAGCAGTGTGGGGCAGCAGCCAAAAAAGGTAATAACAATCCTTGGTTGCATTAATTGCCTAGAATCAGAAACTGTTTGAGAGAACCAACCTGAAGTAAGGAGAAACTTTATAACAGTGAGGACAATTAACCAGTGGAACAGCTTGCCTTCAGAAGTTGTAGGGGCTTCATCACTGGAGATTTTCAAAGAAAAGACTGGACAGCCACCTATCTGAAATGGTATGGAGTTTCCTGTTTGAGCAGGGGATTGGTCTAGAAGACTTTCAAAGTTCCTTTCAACTCTATTCTGATTGAACCCCATATAGTTTCAGACAAGTAGTTGTTTAATCTCTTCTTAAAAACCTCAATATTGGAGCACTCACATCTTGAGGCAAGTTGTTCCACTGATTAATTGTTTTAACTCTCAGGAAATTTCTCCTTAGTACTAGGTTGCTTCTTTCCTTGATTAGTTTCCACCCATTGCTTCTTGTCCTGCCTTCAAGTGCCTTGGAGAATAGGTTGATCCCCGCTTCTCTGTGGCAGCCCCTTAGATATTGGAACACTGCTATACATTTTTCTTGTCCTTAGAAACCTCTCATGTGGCCCACATTCTCCAAACTAGAAAAATCCAATGGGAAGAGGTTTTTTCTTATTTTACATTTTGGACATTCATTGAAGGAGAAACATCAGAATGACTACATGCTACTGGAGAGTTGATGTTATTGAAAGACAGAAATTTACTGACTCCATAGCTACCTCATCAATAATGAATGGAATATTTCTTTTGAGTTTCTCAAGGAAATGATAAATTGTCCAATACTTTTACACTAGCCGGACTCCTCTGCTAGTATTGACAACATTATTATTTAAAAAGCCCCAAGAAGGAATTTTGTCTTGATATTTTCCATTGGGATTAAATCAGGTGGGGAGTTAAGGAGGTTGCACATCTCAGAAAAGATAATTGTTCAATGTAAAACCAGACATTCAGACATATTTCTTGCCAAATCATCTATAAATATGTGGAAGGACACCATATTCCACCAAAAATTCTTCTTTCCTTTTCCAAAATTTCAAAAGCAAATTCTCTGTCATCAGTTTGAATGGGAATTGATAAAAGAGAAATGTTTGTAGCTCAAGGTTGAAATGAGGCATCCTTAGTGCTCTCTGAGCTTGGTTGGGGTTTTTTTGTAAACATTTCATTATTCAAACTAGGTAACATCATAATGTTGATGTAACTTAGTTTGGGTAATTTGGAAAGCTCTAGTTTGGGTAATGAAATGTCTGCACAAAAACAAAACAAAACACCAAGCTCAGAGAACATCAAGTGTTCTCCATGAATGAGAACCACTTAAGATCAAAAAGAATATTTCTGCCAATCACTAATATGTAAAGCCTATGTTGCAAATAGGAATACTTGGGTAAGAAAACTCTGTCTGATAAGTAATTTTTTTAATTCTCAGGATTGTTGATTTGCAAATTCATTTCATCCTTTCTGACAATATTCCCATTTTCTGTCTTATTTCATACATGTCCTGACTAATTTGTTTTTTTTTAATAATTTTTTTATTGTTTTCCCACATAAAACAGAAAATTAAAACAACTCTTCTTTCCATACAGAGTCTGTTGGGTTGTACACTTGCATTCTTGACATCTTCTATACATATTATTTTCCATTTTATTTCATCTCTTATTTATTAAAAATTTCAAATTTTATCTATCTCCCCAAACCATAGTTAATTTCTTTCAGTTTAAAAACAATCAATTAATGACAGTATGATATATTAGAAAAGAAAGAAAAAGAAAAGAAAAAAAGAACAAATTTATAGTACTAGTCTATTTTCCCAAATGTAAAATTCTATTTTAATCTTAAATCATCTTCTATTTTTCTAACTCTCTTGCACTCTGTATTTTATCAGACATTCCAATAAGTATTAAAAAACACAATCTACATATTTAATTAATTCCTAAACATTTCTCTTGCAGTTTATACTTTGTCAAATATTTCAGTAAGTGTTAAAAAACATATATGGTTCAAGTTCATAAAAAAAAGAAAAGAAAGCAATCTATATATTTAATTAGTTAAAACATTTGTCTTGTAATTTATACTTTATCAAATATTTCAATGAGTATTAAAAAAACCTACGTATTTCATTGGAAGAAGAGATGAGTTTATTAACATACTATCATAGATTCTTATTTAGTAAAATGCATAGCCCTCATCTCTTCTTCGTCGTTTTGGCAGATCAATCTCCCATACTAGACCCATCTGCTTCGATATTTCTCCTCTCTTCTCCACACTTTTATTTTTTTCTCCCCTACCACGTTTTTTCCAAGTCTCTTCCTCTCCTTCTCAGCTGATTGTCAGGTCATATCCTGCTGCTCCACTGGCACCTCCATCGACTCCTTTCCTCCTGGTCCTCTTTGTCTAAGAAAATAAGTGCGCATATCAATTTTTTGTTTCCAGACTTCGGGTTCCATTTTCTTTCTCCTCACACTGTGCCCGGTCTTCTAGTCTCCTCCGATCTCATTTTCCGACTCTTCTGCTCCTGTTGTTCAGATAAGGCAATTAAATTTTCCATTTTTTCATTTATTTGTTGCATTTGACTCATCAGCTTTTTACCAATGTCTCAAATATCTTCTAAATTACTCACTATCATTATACAAAGTTCCTTCGTGTCCACTACGGCGTCTGCAATAGCGTCTGCTGCCGATGCAGTCACCATTTTCTCTTCAGTTTTTTTTAAATATGTTTAAATCTCTAGTCCCATATCGTTTCTTAAAATTCTTTAAACTGACCGCTCCACCTCTCAGCCTCTCCTCTCTGTTCTGATGCCAGCCATGCATGAAGGTACCCAACAATAAAGGGAGAGTTCTCCCAAAGATTAATAGCAGTCCTGCAGAATGTTAAAGCTGTCACTAATTTATTTTCCATGTAGTTGTTTATTCCGCCTTCCGTTCTGGGGATTTTTATAAAAAAAAAAAAGAGGCTTGTCTCACCCAATCCAGAAATTCTGCTTGGAATTTTTTCTTCTTCTCCTGCCCAATTCTTATTTCTGGATTTGATCCAGCTTGCTGGCCACCATCTTGGTGCCTTGTTTGCCGGTCGTCGGCTTCAGAGCTGGTGCCTAGGCAGGGAGAGGTTTGGAGAACTTCTCGACCTCCCTGGACAGTGCCTCCTCACTTTGTTTCTCCTACAGAGAAACTTAGGCCCCTCTAGGGATCCTCGGGCTGGTAAACTGGACAGAGAATTGCAGAGCCCCATCAATTCCGCTGCCCCATCACCGGGAGTCAAACCGGAAATCTCGTCCTGACTAATTTGTAATGTTCAGGTTAGGTATGTGTTTTGAAATAAATAAAATGTAACTGAATCACTTCCATTTATTTAAAAGATGAAATCAAATATGTATTTTTGAGAATTCACATACTATATTTTTAGAGAGTTTTTGTTATCTCTTAAGGTACTCAGTTGATGCTCCCACATCATTAAAAAGGTAGCAGATGCATTTTCTGATTAGTCTTGTCTAATACATATTAAAATGCATAGCTGTTATGTTTATAAGCTGCCAAGAACTGCATCACAACATTCCAAAAAGTATTAAATCCTCTGAGTAGCTAGGTTTTATGCAAATTATTCTAATAGCAGCAGATAAGTCTTTCATATCAAAATTAATAAAGATGGACTGCCTTAAGCATCTATTGGAAACTATGACTCAGGACACCAAGGACGGTAATAAATTGTAGTTAACATAAAGTAAAGATATTATTTGGGGGCAAGTTATTTATTACTTCTGCTCCCAAAACTGTCATGCTCCATTGACTTATCATTTGTAAAACATCCAGTATTTGTGGGGAAGAGAAAAGCTTATCCTGTTTCCCCCTTCTGCCTGAGAAACTAAAATATTTCATGAATATATATATTCTTAAAGATTAAAAGGAATATCATAAATGTGAACCAGAAGGTGCATTTTTATGATACCATTATTGATTCTTCATGCATAGATAGAAGAGACAAGAACCTTTGAGATTATTCATAATTCTAGGATTGATCCAGAGACCCTGGTGCATTTTCCTGGCATAACTTAAGAAAGAGTTTAATATAAGATGTGTGGCAAGAGCTTCACAAAAGATTGGAGTGATAGGATAGGGAGCCCAGTCTTTCTTGTAAATGGTTATCTTCCGACTGACCTTACCAATTTGTCTTTTTTTGGTAAAGGAGTGATTTATGGCTGGCAAGCATTTTATGAATAGGCAGTCCTTCCATATCAATCATTCTGAAAATGGTCCTATCCCAGTATGTCCTCTAAATTCTAGATCTGCCCAGCTCATTGCCAAAAAATAAAAAATGGAAAAATGAAAATAAAATCTACAGCATTCTACAAAGTGCTTTTTCCATACTTGAATTTTCAGCTTCATGTCTCCCATGCCTAAACCAGATGGAAATGTGGCAAGCTTTAGAAATCTTTTTCTCAATTCTGCCCCTCTCCCCACCCCATCTTCCACACAAACCAAAGTGATGGCCAAATGTCCTGTCCACACCACATTACCAATGTCACGACTGGTGGATTTCTCTACCTCTTTCATTTGAGCTATCAAAGCAAATACCAACTGCCTTCCTTTCAGTAAGCAAGTGTTTTAAGGAAGTCCGGGGGTGGGGGGGTGGGGACAAAAGTGTTCCTGTCACTTAGACCAGAAGGGGAAACTCATCAGAATGCTTATCACTTATATCCATTAAAAAAAAAAGGATCTCAGGCATTTCAGGATTCGTTAAAAGAAGAAACTGGGGGCCGATTTCTGTTTCATGGCCGAGACTATAAAACAACAAAAAGCAATGGGTGGAAAATAATCAAGGAAAGAAGTAATTTAGAACTAAGGAGATATTTCCTGACAGTTTGAACAATTAATCTGTGGAACAACTTGCCTCCAGAAGTTGTAAATGCTCCAACACTGGAAGTTTTTAAGAAGAGATTGGACAACCATTTGTCTGAAGTGGTATCCTGCTGAAGCAGGAGGTTGGACTAGAGGACCTCCAAGGTCCCATCCAACTCTGTTATTCTATTCTATTCTATTCTATATAACCCAGGGTCATGTAATTCCCTTTTCCAACCTTCTGACAAGCAAAGTCAACACGGAAGCCAGATTCACTTAACAACCGTGTTACTAACTTAACAACTGCAGTGATTCACTTAGCAACGGTGGCAAGAAAGGTCATAAAAATGGGGCAAATTTCACTTAGCCACTGTCTCACTTAGCAACAGAAACGTTGGGCTTGTAAGTCGATTGTAAGTTGAAGGCTCCCTGTTTTCCCCAACTGCAGCCTTTTGGGTGGCTTGATAAAACATCAGGGCTTTTAGAGGCCCTGAGATTGATATATGACCACAACAACATTCACAAGTGGACTTTAGAAGTCAGGAAAAGGTAGCTGGGATCTGGCATTGATTTTATTTGAGCTCTTTCTTAAGGCAAGCTCATAAACTTGATTGAGCTGAATCGGAGTCCAGTCAAGGGAGTTAGCCCCATTCTCAACAAAGAGAGCATTAAAGAAAAGTTATGAAATCTTCAGCTGTATTTCTGCTCTTCTTGGACAGGTCACTGTACAATTGTTAGATAAACATAACGCTGAAAACACAAAGGCAGAGATGGTCAACATGGAGACCTTCAGATCTTGTTGATGACCAGAAGCCCAAATCTTCATGTTCAAAAATGGGGAATTACGGTAACCATCCACATCTGAAAAACCAAGTACCGTATTTCCCTTTTTTAAGTTTCTATTTATTAAGAATCGTTTTCTACACTAAAACACCAAGCCGGAAAAGGGAGAAGAAGTAAAAAGAGAAAGAAATGTTAAAAGTGCCAGAAAAAAAGGAAAAAAAACCTCTAGAGTTAAGAAATATATGAATGACTTCTGAACTTCTTTTCAATGGATAATTACAATCTTCTCATCCCTCCTGCCTGTTAAATGTTATACAAGTTCCTTCAGACCCTTGTTTCATCCACAACTTTCTTTTATTATTATTATTATTTTTTTTAATTTTTGTTACATGAAATAAAACATCATCTCATTTTCAAGCTTTGCTCTGCAAGGGTTACACATTTTAAGTATTCAATGAGCAGAACATTTCAATATTTTAGTCATTTGAATAATATTCCTTCAACTATGAATATACCCTTTTAATATTCTAATCCACAACTTTCTTAATCTTCAAATACATAAACCATTCATTCATTTCTATCTTCTTTCTGCAAAAAAAAAAAAAAACAGTCCATACACAGTTTCCAGTCTTGGAGAAAAGTTCCCCCCACCCCCGTCTGACCAATTTGGTCATTTTTACCATTTCTGCAAATTCTGACCTGTTCACAATCCATTCTTCCAGGCTCCCCATTTCAAACAGAAAGAATTGAGATGTTATCTTTTTTAAAAAAGATAGATAGATAAATCATATCTTAACGATTTAATACCTCAGAAAGAGAAAACGCATTACTCTTCAGGTTACGGATCACATGTCTTAATAATCAGACCTAGAGATTGGAATAATGGATTCTGACATTTAAAACATCTGGAGAAGTTTTCTCCACCCACGGTTATCACCATTATTTCTTCAGAACCAAACTCCAGGTCCCAATAAAAAAAAGTTTTGATCATGCCGTTGTCACTATCTCTCTTCCATAATTCAACTCAGAGAAATATATTTAAAGCCGTAGTACAGGAAAATTAACTTAGTTCAAATTAGAAAAGAAAAGAAAAAAGATAGCTGCTTAGAACCATCTCTTTGTTACTCTCAACAGAGTTGAGTTTTTAAGGCAGTAAATATGACTTAAGGTAATAGCCACACGGAGCTTGCTTCTTCACTCAAGACCATAGAATTAGCCTCTGTTTGAAGCCAAAAGTCGAGAAGCAGAAGAAGAAGAATGGAATATAATTTATAGGTTGTTTTGCGCTTAAAACAAAATCCTTGATGGCCCTGTCAATTCCCGCTCCCAGAATTTTACAAGCTGTGTAAATTAAGTGCCGTAGAAGCCGCAGCTCCCCGTACGCCTTTGACAAGGGACTCTGAGTTGATGGACATCAACACGCCATTGGGAAGCAAAACCATCAATTGAAGCCCTGGTGGCTAATCCCTTTTTCTGTCCGGCTTCATAGATCCCGACTTCACGGCTGTCCCACCAACCCGAACCTCCTTCGTGTAGATATGGCGTGAGTTCCCATAACGGCTCAAGTAATTGATTATTATTATTTTTTTCCCTCTGACTGGCTGAGTGCAGGGTAGCCTTGGGATTATAACCAACAAAATGTGCGCCTCAGTGAATTTCCTCAAAACAATTGCCTGAGCCATAAAAACCACAGACTGGCAGAAAACTGCACGAATGCCACTGAGCCTTAGAGGAAAGGAAAACAGTCAGGTTTGTGGGGAAATGCACAAGGGACACTTCATTAGATACATGGATGATGTGTGTGTGTGTGTGTGTGTGCGCGCACAGACATATTCAATAGATATAGCTATCTTTCTCATATTCATCTATCTATCTATCTATCTATCTATCTATCTATCTATCTATCTATCTATCTATCTCTATCTATATCTATCTATCTA
>JANHGC010006940.1:40980-52359 GCA_027560395.1 Boaedon fuliginosus | reverse complement strand
CACCCTCGGCTTATACTCGAGTCAATAAGTTTTTCCAGTTTTCATAGGTGAAGTTAGGTACCTCGGCTTATATTCGGATCGGCTTATACTCGAGTATATAGGTACTGTTCTTATTAGTACCTAATTCCAACACTAGTTATGGTAACACAGGAATATTATCTAAGTGAACTTGTTTTTAAAGTTTAGCACTTTATATATAACCATCCAGGTAAATATTAAGAACTTCACAACAGTAAGAAGCACAACATCTTGAAGAAAGTATAATTATTGTAAAAAACACTCCGAATAAAAACAAAAAGAAGTGGAAGGAATTCTGATAAGATTAGTGCAAAAGGTCATGTCTCATTGTCACAACAGCAGCCAAAAGAATTGTCTTCAGTCAGCCAATTGTTCAAATCTTTACAACTCCTCAGGAGAAGCTTTTCCAAGTTTAGGATGCCCACATTGGTCTAATTCTGATACCTATCATTTACAATACCACTTAACAATTCCAAAAGTATAATTTCCTAGCTTTACATCATTACCAATAATGTCTACAGCAATTTTATAGTTTTACTATTAACTTCCCTAAATATTTGAGTTAAAGACCCAATTTTTTTAAAAAAATGACTCCTCATTTCTTGAGAAAATGCCCTAAAGGATCATTTGAACCAAACACATGCTTGCAAAATAATAAGACCTTACTGGAACAAATTTCTTCCTAAACAAGCTGGAATCTGCCCAGAGCAATCAGCCAAGCCTAAAAGGTGATTTCCCACTAGTGTTTCAGGAAAGAAAAAAGAATTTCCTTTGGTATCTGTTGCAGATGTCCCCAAATTACATGCCTGAGGCTGCGATCTATGACAATAACGAGGGTCACTCTGGGAAACACAAGCACAAGGTTGCAACTGCCCAGCAACTGTCCTGCTGTTGAATTTCTAATTTGTCACTCTGAAAGAACAAAATGTTAGGCTAGCAGTTTCTCAAGCTGAAAACGTTCTGCCTGGTGTGGGTGGTTAAGCTGACAACTTCTGTTCTTACATGGGTAAATTTGCCCTCTCTTTATTTGGAGTCTGGATATTGCAAAATAGAAGCAGGAGTGCACTGCCTTTTCAAAAGCCACTCCAATTTTCTTCCAAAAGATCCTGTAAATAATGATCACTTAAAAAAATTAAAAACACTGGACATTGCTGTTTTAAGAGCTGTCAATTTAATACAGCTACATCTTTTTTTAAGACCATAAAAACACCTGAAAAGAAATAGCATTGTTTTCTTTAAAAAAAAAACCATTATTTGCAGTTTTGCATGCTCCAAATAACTTCTTCTGAATCATTTTCAAAGGCTGCACAGCTCTACTGAACATTAGATTCTTTGATCTTCCCAAAACCTAAAGCATTTGCAAACCGAAATGAAATTGTTAATGGTTTCCATTTTTGATCTGACAAATTGTAGTGTCCCTGTTTGATCTGAAGAACAACTAAACAGCATCATCTGCTCAATAGTAGCTGCTCTTTGATTATACATTGTGGTTGTCTATGTTATGACATCAGGTTTAAAATCCCAGGTAAGTTTCAGCTGGGCAGGTCAACTCTTATGTGTACAATTTATAACAGGCTTTCAGGTAAATGGCAGTTGGGTTGCTTGGCTATGTTTCCCAATGTCCCTACCCGGACACAATACATATTGACTGGGGAAGGAGCAGTGGAGAGGACCAGTGTTATTGTTTTTTCAAATCAACTTTATCAACTTTAAGATGTGTGGACTTCAGTCCTCAAAATTCCCCAGACACCTTAAAGTTGCTAGGTTTGAAAAACACAGTTTCCAGGACCGTTGTCCTTCCATCAATTCCTTACTTTTCACTACATTGAGGTACCAAACATTTGACATTGAAAGAGTTAAAAAAGCAAGAGCCCAATTACTGAATTCCACAGGAAAGCAATTTGGGTTACCTTCGGGTTACCACGGCTGGGTTACCTTCTTTCTTTAATATGGTCTGAAGGTAGGGGGTGACAAATTGCCGTTCCTCACACAAGTCTCAACATGTCTCCTTTAGAGCAAAGTGTCTCTTTTGTCCTTCCTGACTGCAAGGAATTTCTCCAGCCTCCAAGCAGGTGCCTGGCATGTAACCAAGGCTGCAATGACCTCTCTCTGCAACTTGGTCCGAAAGGCACATGACAGGGCTGCTGAAACGAGGTTTGTCTGAACTTCAGAATTACTGGGACTTTCAGGGCTTTCAGAAGAACTGTAGCTAATCAGAAATGGCCTTTTAGCTCAAGACTGAACACATGGAGTCCAGCTAAACTTTTTATTTCCCCTCGTTCCCCCTCCTTTCCCGAATGCTAAATGCAGCCAGAGATGCAACCTGAGTATCATTTTAGATTATGCTGGCTGGAAAATTCTAGAAGTGGAAATCCACACATGCTGAAGTTGCCAAATTTGAAAATAACTGGCTCAACAGCTTCTGGTGATGAGGATGGCCCTTTGAAACCATTTCCTTTAGAAAAATAACATGGCTGTCTCAAGTGTCAATTTTAAGAAAGTATTTTTTTCTACTATTATTATTATGCTGTGATTTAAATTGATTTTAAAGTGGTTTTTGAAGACCTGTATTGAAGGCAATGTGCCTTCAAAAACATTTTAAAAATCATTAATATTTTAATCAGGAGAATTGAAGACAGGGAAAGGAAAGTTCCCCTTGACCAGGAAAATGAGGCAGGGTATAAATCCAAATAAAAAGAAATGGAGACCTCTGCAAACTAAATATGCATTCACATCAGTGATGATATTCTAACCAGTTCACATAATTGCTAGGTTGCGCTCAACCAGAAAGAATATCAGCGCTGACCCCGTCCATCTGCCCCGTTCCAGGAGCACTAAGTGAGCAAGGTATGCTCTGAGGTGGTATATAGACTCCGCGATCGTGCAGCCAGTTAAAACTGGCCACCAGGCTATGCCCCACCAAATCCACACACCCCCATTGCCTCGCAGACGGCGTGTTGTAATTGGCTGCGCGATTGCAGAGTCCACGTGCCACCTCAGAGCATACCTTGCTCACCTGGTGCTGCTGGAATGGGGTGGGTGGACAGGGTCAGCGCTGATATTCTTTCCGGTTGAGCACAATCTAGCAATTATGCGAACCAGTTAGAATATCATCACTGATTCACATATACACTGCCAGTGTATATCCAAAAATAAAACCCAGCAGTCTTGTTTTGCAGATGAAAAACTGTTTTATTAGAGAGAGCATAATTTGGTGATAGAGCACATAGTTTGTATGCAAAGTGCTCTGTGTTCAATCTTTGGGATCTCTAGTCAAAAGAATCTCTAGTTTAATCTCTAGTTAATTGAAGGGAAAACCTCACAGAGTCTAATTTTTGTCATCTATAAGAAGTTATTGCACTGTTTGAGCTTATGCAATGCTTCTCAAACAAGACCGCCAATGCAGAAATAATATATTTGGGACAAAGAACTCTGTGAGTTGTGTTACTTTGTGAATTAGTTTTTCAGAATATTTATTGCTTGCTTGTCCTAGCTATATAACTTTCTTTAATCTTTTCAGAGCTTCTTGGCAGTCAAGTTAAGAAGTTAAATGACTCTGAGTACTTGGATTTGGGGAGAAAATTTTTAATTTTCTGCTTGCTGCCTATAGAACAACGTCAAGAACACAAAAGAGATCATTTCCCTTTCCTGAAAATGAGCAGAGCAAAGGTGGAGAATGAATTTATGGCAACAAAAATGCCCCAAACAGTGCTCTTTTAAGAGTATTGCAGAGGATGAATGGTTGATGAAAATACTGGAAGGGAAATATTTAACCAGCTCTAGCCTTAGCAACTTCCCCCCTCCCATGAAACTCAATATCGCTTCTGGGGCAGCAAGAGTAGAACATCTCCATGCTTGTAATAAAGATCATGTCTTCTATTCACACAATTGAATAGGTTGCTCTACAAAATCCAACAGTGTCCTAGAGACCTTGGGATTGTGGCCTATGATCTATAAGCTCTAGTAATGAAAATCAAGGAACATGGTAACAAAAGTGGGCCTAAAAATGTACTAATGACAATAGCTACAGGTTATTCAATTGTATGATAAATAGAAACTCAAAATAGATTATTATTTTTCTCGATATATTTCAAGATATGGAGGTAAACACTGGGAATAGGTATGCATTTTACTAGGGAACTTTATTCCCAGAATTCCCCATCCAGAATGGAGGCTGTAGACAATTCTAGGACTGTGATCCAGATGTATGGAGGGCACAAGTCTTGGAGAAGGCTGCTCTCTCTTAATGGAAAATATTTATCCAGGGTATCAGAGATATATCTTTCCTGATGATACAAAAGCTTGGCATTGAACCTGTAGCCTTTTTAATTAAAAGCACTAGCACTAGCAATAGCACTTAGATTTATACACAGCTTATCAGTACAGCTCTCTCTAAGCGGTTTACAGAGAGTAAGCATATCGCCCCCAACAATCTGGGTCCTCATTTTACGGACCTCAGAAGGATGGAAGGCTGAGTCAACCTTGAGCCTCGTGAGATTAGATCTGCCAAACTGCTAACAGCCGGCAAGTCTGCGGTACTGCATTTAACCACTACACGACCGAGGCTAGATGATTTATCACTGAGCTACTGCAGTAGCTATTCTGTGTCTTGCCAGAATGCTTGGGGGGACAATGCAATAATTGCCCACTTGAGGATAGATATATTTGCATATACCATAGCTGTTCTATGGTAATCTTATTAAGTGGACATTGTTTCTGAGCACCCTGCTGTTCTTGGCAATGAAAGAGTCCAGTTCTTTGAAATTGAGCTGTTCCTCTGTACTTGACAATCCCTGATCCTGTGTAGAACATACCCGTGAGGTGAGCAAGCTTAACTGGTGATCAAAGAGCAATCTCTTCCTCCTCCCTGCTTCTCCAGCCACTGCTCCCACTTAGCAGCTGCTCTCCAGATCTCTAGATTTCAAAAGCGATTCAAGAAAAGTGGTGATGGAGGACAGTTATGAGAAATGCTGGTTCTCTTGACACCCCTTGAAGTGCTGGTAATGGGGTGGGAAGCTTACTCTTTAGCCATCAGTTCTCCAGTTGCACGGAGCCGATACATACATTTGGAGGCTTGGTAGCTAAATAGATAAGAGATCTCTCCCATGTCTTGCCAGCTTTTCCAGCAAGGACTCTGCACACTCAAAGCTGCTTTTTAGAAGGTATATGAAATCACACAGCAAATGACAGTTTTTATATTACAGGCATTCGTGTTCAGGGACTCACAATGTTAATATTATTACTCTGGCTCAACATATTTTAAAGTTTTTCTGAAGTGAAACTTGCTTTGGCCTGCATGGTGAACTACTACTAGTTTCATTTTATGTCATAATTTAATACATAACTAAGAAGAGTGAGCTGGGCAGAATTATAAAATGTATCAAACAAATAAAATAGGTGAACTCATTTAATGAATTGTATTGAAATATGCTTATTTTTTGATTCTAAATGGTATTAAAAATATAAGTCAAAAGGGACAAATTTGGGAAAGCTATGTGCTAATACTAAATATACTTAGGGGAGAGATGCATGCTATGTATTAAGAAGGAATGGATTCTTATTTTATAAATGCTCTTTAAATATTGCCATTCTTTCATTTTTTTTCTTTTTCTTTTTTACTTTGTAAGGCTGCTTTATTGTACAGCTTTATGTTAATGAGGAATCTTAAAAGAAATTTATGATGAAGACTTTCTAAGGTAAAGTTAATTAATCTATAGCAGGGGTGTCAAACTCGCGGTGTCACATCATCATGTGACATATCAGAACTATTTCCCCCTTCACTAAAATGGTTAGCGTGGCCAGTGCATGATGCATCCGGCCCACAGGCCGCGAGTTTCACACCCCTGATCTATAGCCTTCAAAATCCTTTTGCAGTTCTTAAAGCTCAATCTTAACACTGAAAAGTATACTATTCATGCACTACTGAAGAGCATGAAAAGTGCAAGTAAAAGCATTGAAGAAAAAAGCCTTAATTCCCCAACTGTAATTCCCTGGTCTAATCTACTTTCATGTCACTTTAACTTTCCAATGTCATAAAAATCTAAATCATTGCATTAGGAATGACTTCCCCTTGTTCTGTCTTCCCATATTTATTTATTAGATTTATAACTTTTTGTACAGAAGCTCTTTTTCTGAAGGCACCACAAATTATTTTTATGACAACCTGTCTTGTACAAAAATACCCAGAATTAACTGAAAACTTTAAAACTATGGTGATTTAGACTGAAAGTATTCTTGGCATAATCTCATGATTAGATGAGTAATCAGTATTTTTGAAAAGGTTATTAATGAAAGCATAAGAGGTAGGTGACCAAGAAAAAACCTTTGGGAATAATATTAGAAGGTTAAAGTATCAAAATAACTATAGACTAAGGCAAGAACAATAAGAGCAAGACATTTGCTTAGCTTTGGCTTGGCTAAGTTGAAAAGAACTCTGAAGCTTAGTCATTTGCTTTGTGAAGTGCAAAGGGTTATATGCAAATAAAAAAATGTACCTGGGTAGCTTAGAGGCAAAGTTCACTTTAATTCAGGTGACAGATTGGCAAATATCTTATCTGCATACAACACAATGGCTTTGTTTGATCTTTGCATATTGTTTGTAGGCTGGGTACAAAGGGGAAACAGAAATATTTCATTAAAAGAAAGATTGATTAGCTTGCCTCTTTTGACTGATTATGTATCATCAAATAAGTGTAAATCTTAGTGACCGCATAAGATGGACTTTGTCCAGAACAACCTGTCCCCAACTTGCTTCTTCTGACCTTCCAATAGTATACCTTTTGGTGCTGACAGTCCTCTTTTTCTCTTTCCTTCTCTCTTTCCCTGCATCATGGACCTCTCTAGAGAACTAGGTTTTCAAAAAAAATATGTCCAAATGATAATTTGAGCCTGTTTATTAGTGCCTCAAGAGGATTTTGGGCTGAGTGATTTTCTCCATTATAGTCTATCCCTAACTTGATTGTTCAGTTCTTCCAATGGATACCAGTGGAGTCCATCCACCTTGCTATTGATTGTCCTTTTCTTTCATTTCACCCTTCCCAGAATTAGAGACTTCTCTAGAGAACTTCATCTTTACATAATGTATCTGAAGTAGATTTGAGCTTGGCCATTTGTGCCTTGAGTGAAAACTCTGGGTTGGTTTGTCTGATGGTCCAGGTTTGGTTTGCTTTCTTGGCTGTCCAAAGTATCTCAGGAGTCTTCTCCAACTCCAAAAGTGTCGATACTCTTTCTGTCCTGCTTCTTGAAAGTCTAATATTCACTTCCATACAATGTTGCAGGGAAAGCCACTGTCTGCATGATTCTGATCTTTCTAGGTATATATACACCCTGGCCTCTAAATATCTTTTCCAAAGTCTTCACTGCTATTCTAGTCTGCTGTATTTCTTGACTGCTGATTTCTTTACTGCTGATAATAGATTCTAAAAGGCAGAAGCTATCCATTATGTTAAATTTGAGATGATCTTTTGGGAGAAAAAAAACAGTCTGATGCTCATTATACCCTAGAAATAAGGAAACAATAATCATATTTCATCTATTTCAAACTAGGATAAAGATTGGAGGAAAAAAATAGCAGAATTTCTGACATAGCTAATTGTTACTGTGGCTGGTCACATAAATAAGTCTGCCACAGTTCTGTAGAGTCCTGTATTTTATTATAAAATTACATTGTGATTCTTGGCTTAAAATGTTTTCATTGACACCAATAAAGACATCAAGTATAGAACATATATGGTTTGTAATTCTATACAACTGCAATCATACCTTAGCTAACTTTGAGTCACATTAACCTGTGAAGTGCAGGTGAGACAATTAGTGACATTTCCTTCCTTTGGAAGAAAATGGCATTTTTATTATAATTTCTAGGTGACAAATCTAGAAAACTTTGTTATAAGTATTTCTTGGCCAAGTGTTACCCAATGTCATTAACAGCCAGTTACAGCCACACTGGCCAAATAGCTCCAAGAACAGTGGTGACAGTTCTACTCTTACGGCCTTTCACTTTAGCCACGGTTACACTGCGGTTGTAGAGGTGAAAGAAAGGACAAGGTGGCATTGTACAAAGAGCTGTGTGATGTCATCAGTTAAAAAAAAGAATTGTAGAGATTACATTCTCCTTCCAGAAAGAACGTAGAGATTCGTTTGGCCACTGGCCAGAGAACTGGAAATTGCTGCAAGCAAGTTCTTCTTCCTGCCTCTTGTCCAGAAGAACAATAGAAGTAGCACCATAACTGTAGAAGAGAAAGGAAGTTCATAATATTCCAGCCAGGGGTCAATTATCTTAAACACATGCCAAGAAATTAAATATGGAGTTGCTGCAATTCGACAGTAACAATGTGGAGTTTTTTAATGGCATATTTAAGGAAATTATACTGCATTGTTGTGGCTGTTTTCCTTTTCAATTTGTTGCCCTAAATAAACTGGCCTGGAATGACATTTGAATCACACGCACATAGATTTGTGTTTCTGCTTTAATGCTCATATTATGAAACATGGATCAATGATGTAGTATGTTCTGAATTACTGTTAGTCTGTGATCAACGTATTGGTCACATTTCATAATAGCCAGACAATAGAAAATCAAAATGGTGCTATCCAGATGAAATATATACCAATAGAGGAGAATATTGTGGGTTGAAATGAAGGGTCCTTAGTGCTCTCTGAGCTTGGTTCATTATCCAAACTAGGTAACATCATCAGTACAATGAAGTTGTGAAAATAGACTGAACTGCAAAACATGTTTTGGGCATTTTCTGATTAAGTGTACATATAACAAGCATTATCAAGTACAGATTGATGATGTACAGACATGTACAGATTAGCTACACTACAGGTCCTATAAGAACATTCCTGTGTACTTCTCCATCTGCTTTTTTTATCCATTCTCTATTTCCCCTTGGATCCCATCTGGCTTTAGCCTTTTATTCTCATTGTCTTTTTAATGTAGAAACAAATATTCTTTTCTTTCACTTTTCAAGCATCTGTCTTTCATTAAGGATACTGTGGAAAACAAGCAATTAGTAATTAGTTTAAACAGATTCACAATCAGATTTGCTAATCTCAGTATTTTAAGTATTCTGTACAATTGAATTCAGACAATTCAATGAGCTGTTCAGATTATTTTCATTTATGACTGAGTAATTGGAAGGTTTTTTTCTGAAAAAAATACTTCTCTACAGATTAGCATAGTAATTTGGTAAATACTGTATGGGTTTGAAAATATGTTTATCATAGTTATTCAGAACAGAACAGAAACCCACAAGACGGAGAGGTAATTCTAATTCCTGACCAATCATCTTAGATTTGAAGCTTGCATTAGAGGAGAGGTCATTAAGAAAAAAAGGTTGTTTTATTTCTCCTTGAAGAAATAAGTGAAGACAAATCTATGTGACATTCACGTGAACAACTCTTGTAAGGACAATTAATATTGGTACCGTATACAAATCATTTATGATTTATATACAGTACCAATTTATTCTATTGTGTGACATCATTAAGGCAATAAATCGTTGATTGAATGGTTCATTTATGTTTCTTTCTGAAAAATACGTAGACTCAAAAGACTCCATCATTCATAGTTTAAATAAATGAATAAATACTGATTTCCTGGGAAAAATTGGTAATGGGGAATGATTGTATGGGACAGACACTGATTCATGGTAAGACTCAATGGACTATGATAGAGAAAGATGCATTCGAGGTTAATGTCTCAGTTGTCAGCCCCCGCCAATGAGAGCTCAGCATCAATAATCCAGACACGCCATATAACAGGTTAGATAACAATTTTTATTGCTTACTAGTATGATTCTTGTGTAAATGTTTGATGGCTTTCTATCAACATAAGAGCACAGTTCCTTCTTGTAACCTTTGCAGTTTAAATCTGGCATTTCTTTTCCCTGCCTTTCCCATTGCTTAATGGATATCTTGTTTTGCATTTCTCAGCCTTACGGTTAGGAGACCCTTTGGTTGCAGACATAACCGGCTTTGCCAGCACTCAACATAATAACTTCCCAATTGTCTTTAATGGGATATTTCTCTCATCCACATTTTTAACTGTTCAGGGTTCACCAACCTTGATTCAGCAGAAAACAATGCTGGTGCAAAATTTGCTGTGGCAAATCACGAGTCCCTGCTCTGTCTCTCTTGAGTCATGTTGTCCTGATTTGTGACTGCTATTAGATGCAAGCAAAATTATTGATTTTTCTCCTCTGGCTCTGCTGCCATCCTTCTCAAGTCACTACCCAGCCAGGAAAGAAATCCGCAAAAACATGTACTGCAGTGGAAATAGGAGATTCTGATTTCAAGATTGTCTGCTTCTTGTGTGTCTGTCCCTACTCCACCAAGTTAAAAGACCAAGAAATAAAGAAACAGATGGCAAGGAACCAGCCCAAAACGAGATCCAGAGACGAGGGGCGCAGACCCTGTCATTATTAGCTCTCAATTTGCTTGGCCCTATAGAGTAAAAAAAACTGAAAATGATGAGCAGCCAGCAAATATTCATTTGCTTCATGGTGAGGGAGGTAGAAGTGATTAAAATAGGGGGAAAACATAGGACATGACTAATAAAAGCTCACTTCAACTTCCTCATTGGTGCTACTTAAGAAAACTGTTAAAGTGAATAAATGCAAACATACTTCCTCTTCTTCCACAAGTGAAAGATCTGCTTTGTTCTGCTCTGTTCTGTTCAATTCTGAAACCTGTAAAATTGCTATAGCCATGACCTAGTGACCAGTGGGTGGGTGGGGCCTACCAATCCCCCTAAGCACACCTGTGATTATACACATTATTGATTACCTGACTTCACACTCCTTCCAGTGAATCATGCCATGAGGACAGGCCCTAAACTTCAGAAAAGGATTGCTTTCTCCTGAAATGTCATCTACCATTTCCATATCTGCTGCTCTGTGGGGTTGTCCTACTTTCACAAAATGTGTTCCTGTTTCTGTCCACAAGGGCCTGTCATGAAGAGAATATCACATCTCTACACCCCCACCCACCCCAACATATCTGCAAGTAATTCTAGGTACACAGATCACTCAAGGCAACATTGAGAATGTTATTACTGTCATTCTCCATAAATTATTCCCAGAGATTGGTTCTATTTAACAAGTGCTGCAGTTCTCAGAGTTATTGTTCTGAAATCTGTAGGCAATATACTCAGCCTTGCATACAGATTAGGAGCTGTCCTAAATTCTTCTCTCATAGCCCTTCAGTTGAACATTTGTGTTACTAGGGATACAATGATAATGAATCCTTGAATGCAAGAGCAGATAGATACCTTCCCCACTTCTCTCTCTCTCTCTCTCTCTCTCTCTCTCTCTCTCTCTCTCTCACACACACACACACACACACACACACACACAC
>JANHGC010006940.1:8801-31096 GCA_027560395.1 Boaedon fuliginosus | reverse complement strand
TTGCCGCCTCGAGTTCCCCTTCGGGGTGAAGAGAGGCGGGGTATAAATCTAATAAATAAATAAATAAATAAACAAACAAACAAACAAATAAATAAATAAATAAATAAATGTCCAGGTCACCTTATAATAGGCTAGCTATAAATATGCTCCTAGTGTCAGTGCAAGCCCTGAGAATAAAGGTTAAATCCATTCCTCCCTGCTAAACAGCCAGATATTAATCTAGCTTTACAGAGGCAAGGCGTGCAGTGAGAAGATGTGCCAGGATGACCTCATTCAACTCCTCCAGGGCTGTTCATGTTGTGACAGCAATGTGTGAAGAAATCAATTTTCATTTCAAGTCTGATCCCAGGGACGGCTTAGCTTTAAGATGTGCTAATGAAAAGGATAGCTTTATTGGAAAATATATTTCAGCTGTTTATGTATTCAGGTATAGGGAAGAGTGGGGAATAAATGAAATGGATAATAAATGAAATGGTTATCGAATCTAATCTAATGGTTTCTTCTTTGTTGTAAAATTCAGCCTTGATGCTAAAGCAAGCATGAACAAACATGGGCAACCTATGGCTCACAGCTGGCATGTGATTCCTAATATTTTTCATAATACCCCCAAGGACTTCACATTTTTTTTGCATGAAATTCATTGGCAGCTGCTAAAAATCATCTATACTTTCCTTCAAGAAAGAAAACATCCATTTTTGTAAACTTCTAACAGGAACACCCTGTCTTCTGGATTTAGACACTAGAAATAACACATAACCCAAAATGTTGTTCCTATCCACAAAAAAAGATTGCGTTGTCATAAACAAAAACAGTTGTCCCTTTATTTCTCCTTTATTTAATATGATGCTGCTTCAAAATTCCTATTATTGTCTATCTTCAATCTCTGAACGGCCTGCTATTCCTCTGAGTGTTCAGTTATTCAAATGACTACTTGGGCTTTCTACCAAAACAGGCTTTTTCAAGTTGGCATCCTGTTATGGGAAACCAGTGCTCATTGTTCCCACCAGCAAAGTCCTATGTTTTGAGAAGATGGGAATTGTCTTTCAATGTTCAACATTCAGACTTGATCTGCCTTGTGCACAAAGAGGATCTGTAGAGGGTCTTCAACTTTTGTGGACTGATATGAGTGGGAGCCTGGAGATGTGCCTTCTCGTTGATGATTCCCATTTTATACAACAACTTGCTTCCAGAGATATAGAGTGCTCTATCTTCCTCACTTTTCACAAGGTGAAAAAAACAATCCTGTTTTGGCAAGCTTCCAGCTAGAAAAGTGCACCTGGACTATCTTTTTAAATGTTATACAGATTATTTATATTTATTTTCTTGCCTACTGGGTTTATTTGAGTGAGTTTTGCGCTACATCTAATCTGGTTAATTGGTAGAATAATTTGGTAGTATAATTTTTAGTTGTTCATCTTTTCTGTTTTTATTTGCACTGTATTATAAAACAGCCTGAGTCTGTCAAAGTAGGGGTGGCTTATAAACAACTACATAAATAAACAATATCTGGAGAATGTCAGGGTTTGGCAAGCTAAAGCGGTTTTCTTTTTCTTAAATTGCTCATGCTCTAGAGCAATGTTGTTTGCATGATGGGACCACCACTGGGTGAGCTTTTTTTGAGTGTGTGAGTGTAGCCAAACAGAATTCTTTATTCTGTCCAAAGCACCAATGCTTACTGTGGTGTCCACTTTATTATGTTCTAAGGCAGACACTAACCACTACTTGCTATTTCAGTTGTCACTGTGCTGAAAAACTGGGGGAGGGCAGAGTAGGAATAAACTGCAATGCAAATACTCATTCAACAAAAATGGAGAGAGAAGGCATAAGCCCACAGCTCATTTTGATTCTCTGAAGCAAAACAGAGAATCTTTGTTTAGTAATAGCAATAATCTTCACCTCTCAAAAGGTAAATTGTTTTAATTATCATGACTTTCCTCCAACTATTCTGGGAATTGCAGCTTTAGGAAGTCAGGTTGCAGAGACCCCTAGCAGAACACAAAATATTTATTTTCATTTTCCAAGCAATTATCTCACACCTACAGTATTACTACTTGGAATATCCACGCTCTGTTGTCCTAACAAACATTTGACCTCTACTTCCTTATCCTTGTTTTGACCAGAAAATTTAGGATTTTACCTGCAATGAATTCCCCTTTGTTTACAAAAGAAATCACTAAAGATTTACTAGAGTCAAGAGTACAATGGACATTTAGAGTGCTTTCTTTTACATAGTGTTTTAGTGAGGACTGTTCCCATGGAGATCAGCAAGAGTTGTGCCTAATTATACCTTGCCTTCTTTGCCCAACTGCCTAGTGATATTGTTATTTGAGTAATCTGTTGTATTCTACAGGCCCAGATTACAGCAAGAAATGAGATTGGTTCTAATCTGGGAGGATTGTGGACAAACTTGACCTGATAGATCTCTTTGGCTCTTCTAGGGATGGTTGTGAAAATAGCATTCTGTAATGTCTGGTAAGCGACTTTTTCCCAGAATGTCCCATATTTTAATATCAGTTTCCCATCAAAGTATGATGCTCAGTGTTCCAGAAGTAAATGTTCTATTTTAAGATGACCTAGCTGTGAGTTTTTTTCCTTCCTATTGGATCTTTTTATGAGTATGATCTTCCATTTGGGTTTACTGTTCTTTCCTATATTCTTTCCTTCCTGGTCTGAAATAGTTTTTCTGATTAGTCATTTCATCTTCAGCCTCACAACATTCAGTTTCCATTCTTGTGAATGCTGTATGACATTTTCAGAATGGCCATCTCTGGAAACTTTCATAATATCCATCGGCTATTGAAATAAATCTTTTACAATTTATTAAATTTTCAACGAGATTAGGACAATACCAGCTTGATGCTTGTCAACAACTACATTTAGGCAAATCTACGATTTACCATAGGCAGTGGGCAATTTCTGGTCTCAGACTAATTTGAAAAGTTCTTCCCCATTCAGGTCACTAGCAAGACTGATCTGTCTCTTCCTGAAAGCCTGCTATATGACAAGAAAAAAAAGAGAGAGTGACTGAAAGAGAGAATAAAATAACAAAAGCTAAAACAGAAACAGCCAGTGGAGGGGCAATAGCTGGCCTTAAATGAACTTGAAACACTAAGAAGGATCAGACTATTGAGTATTCGGTTGGAAGAACATTAGAAGCAGTGGAAAGACAACCAGATAGACAATGATATTTCCATGTTGTTGTCAAAGGTAAATGTCTATAAAATTCCTTGCATTGAAATTTGACTTGAAGGAATCTGTATATTACCAGATAAGGAGGACATAGAGACATAGGGCATTAGAGCTGTGGTGGTGCAGTGGACTGCAGGACTGCAGGCTACTTCTGCTGAACTGCCGGCTGCCTACAATTTGGCAGTTCGAACCTCACCAGGCTCAAGGATGACTCTGCCTTCCATTCTTCCAAGATCGGTAAAATGAGGAGCCAGATTGTTGGAGGCAATATGCTGACTTTGTAAACTGCTTAGAGAGGGCTGTAAAGGACTGTGAAGCGGTATATAAGTCTAACTGCTATTGCTATTCAGTCATTTTGACTGTGGCCTCACTGACTACTTCCTTCAGCCCAACCCCTTCCTATTGGCATGCAATGCCGTCCCAAAAGATTATTCCTAAAGGATTGTGACTCCAAAGAGAAAATATAATGCCTTTCCCTTATTTAGCATGGTGAAATATACTTAGGTGGTCTTGGATATTTCCACTTCCTTTGCCTCTACTCCTTTAAAAATAATCCTCCCATTCTGATCACAGTTCATCACAATTTAACACAGTCTTTCCCAAGCTGGTGCCTTCTAGATACATTGGGATTCCAACTACCAAAAGTTACCATCAGCACAAGAAGTTTCTGCTAGTGATGAATGCTGAGAGTAGCAGTCCAAATGCATCTGGAAGACCATACGCTTGATCAATCGTTTTCAAACTTCAAAATTATGGCACTTGAGGTCCACACATCTTCAAGTGTGCTAGATTTTGGAAGGCTGATTTAGCATGTCATCAACTAAACTAAGGAAAGGAAGCATATATTTCAAGCAATCTTGCTGCCTACTCCATAGTTTGGCTTATTATAAACTAACCATAATTAAAATTGTTAGATTTAGATAGCATAACAAATTGCACTGTAACCAATATTTTCTCCATCTGCGAAGATCTCTGCCAGACCAGGAGAAGAGTATATGCTTGCCTAAAATTTACCGTTTCTCTTTTTTTTTATGCGAAGAGGATAACCTGGAAAATGGTTTTAATTTTGATTAAGTGCAATTTCCCATCTCATTTGTAATTACTTTTTACTTTCATTTGTTTGAAACAAGTCCCTTCCAAGCCATGGATTATGATGGAAGAAGAAGGCTGCCTTGGTGCTTTTTGAAAGGCTAATTAATAAGGTAGGCTCCTTAATGTGAGTTTAACACTATAATTTCATATACACATTTGTACAGATTTTTGGCTACAGTACAGAAAAAGTCATTGCCTTTCCCCCATATGCTGTTTGACTTCCCACTCTAGCCTAAAACCCTGATATATCAGTGAAACCATGCATCTAAACCAGGACAAATCCTGTTTAAGCAAAGTCTTCAAGTGCTGCCATGTCTCACAGCTAATTATGCTGGTTAAAGAGGTCCTTCAGTTAGTTCTTCTATATTTTCTCAGAAATTTTGCAAGAGACACAATGTACTCTCGAGCATTGCTGAGGCACTCTGAACAATACAGTTATGTCAGGAAACCAACATAATTGGTTCTTTACTGATGGCCTCAGTAAAGCTATATAACAGAGTCAGCAAAGCAATGCATGGATTAGGTCTGTGAATCTGTAAATCTATAAACATCTAGTAAACACCGCACTATGGTGTTTAATATCAAACACTGACAAAGCTGTTTTAAAATTGCAAGGGGAAAGGTGCCTGGAGCTGGGGTATATCTGCATTACTTCCTCATAAAGGTATAGTCTGTATGTGGAAAAGAGGTTAGTCTGAAAGAAGCCTTTGCCTACAAGGTTACTGTTCTGGAGCTAAAGGAAGGGAAATGCCATGAGCCAGTGGTTCTCAACCTTTTCTTCAGCATGGACCCCTTTTAAATACATTTTGTGCCCCTGTCTATGACCACAGAACACAAGACTCAAGATTTAAATCATAACATTTCTTCAAGGCTTTGCAGACACCTTGTGATGACAGTGCGCACTCTCCCCCAGGTACCCTCAACCACGGACTGCAGGTTGAGAACCACTGCCACGAGCTTTTTTGAATTCTTGGAGAAAAGGTCATATAAATCTCATCAATCATGGTTAGACTAGGATTCCTCAAAGGGGTCAGTACAGTATCAACCCGCTACAGTTGATGTGACTACTCATTTTTATTGATGGTCACACAATTATTACTATTGTTACTCTTATTCATAGTACTACTGTAATAGTTAATGTAGTATTTATTAAATTATTTTCATAACTGGGGTAGACAAACAACTGAAACTTCATAAAGATGTCAATGAATTGAACTATTTAGGAACCCTGGTTAGACGTTCAAGGTCACCTTTCAAAACTAAATGCAGAAAATAATTATTTGCACAATGGCTAGCTAAAGTATAATTTGGTGCCATTAGATGTGATGGCCATCAATTTAGATGGCTTAAAAGATAGTTGAACAAAACCAGGAGGATCAGGCTATCACTAGCTACTTATTTTGGTCTTTGTATACTCCATTCCAAACCAAAGACAGAACATCACAAATACCACGTACTATGAAACAATGGATGACTATTGCCCTCTAGCCCATGTTTACATTTCTTAATATAGATCTGCTCTAGCCCTGTAGTTATTTTTTTATTTTGCACCTTTTAAGCTCTGCCATAGTTTTTCAGTGTGATGACTAAAATTGTGTAGAGTGGTTCATTATACCTTTATGTAATATCATTACTATTTTAAGTTTTTTTTTAATTCCATATATAAAATAGGCCTGTTTTTTTCTTTCAAAACTCAAGGAATCTTGTTTTCAGAAAATCTAAAGCAGTGTTTTTCATACTTTAAGATGTATGGACCTCAACTCCCAGAATTCCTCAGCCACCGTGCTTTAAAACCTCAAAACATCCTAGACATCCCACTTACAACCATGTGCTGGATTTCATTATATAACCACTTTTGTGCTGCAGTCCTTCATCATTTATTTTAAGGGCTGTTTGCAAGCAGTGAAAGGCTGTATCTCCCTGGTTTGTGGTGGGAATTTTTCCATCATAGATGAACACAGTTATGTTAACTGACAGCTTCTGTTGCATATAAGAAGCTAACATCACTTCAGGAGGGAACATTCTTATAAATATATGTAAAATACTTTAGTAGATGAAGTGCAATTTGCTTCTTGAGATCAATTTAGATTTAAAAGCGCAACTGTTCTCACCACCGCAAGTTAAAAGGCACCCACAGTCTCTGATTCAGTGAAAATGGAATGATTTACCCATTTTCAGTTTCTACATTTGGCCTTTAAGAATCCTTGTGACTAAAATGTCTGATGCAGTTAAACTAGCAATGTGCATATAGCACTGCCCCCTGCTGTGAATATAACTGTTTCACATTCCTGGGTCACAAAACAGTTTAATCACATAATGGGATATTTATATATAAACAGGGGGGGGCAAATCAGAAAAAAGTAAGAGTAGAGGTTTGTTTTGGCTTTGTAAATTTCGTTCGATGTTTAAAATCATGTTAGAATGCAGCAGAAATAAAAATATCTATAAACTTCAGTTGAAGAAATAATGATGGCAAGAACAGGAAGCTATAAAAGCTATAAAAAGATGATATGAATAAATAAATAAAATAACAATTAACTCTAAAGGGTCAGATTGACGTCCCGGATCCTTTCCCAGAGTGACCAATCTATTTCTTTGAAAAGTCATGTAGGGAGTAGTTCTTTCCTTGCTATTTCTCCCCAACAAATGAAATTCAATTACAAATCGTTGTATTCTGCATAGGGTTGCATCAGCAATTGAGGGCCCCAATAAATAAACCAATTAAATAAATAATCATGGGCAATCATTGCTAACTTATTATTCTATATATTGTCTAATCTAAACTATTTCTGCCTGTATTATTATTTAACCTAACGGTGCTAATTTATTGCATTATAATGATATGATCTCATTCTATATAGAAATCTGGAGAAGTTTGTCTTCAGAGGCCTTTCTCCAGGCCCTTCCATCTACCAAACAAAGATATATTTTGCAATGACACCCAACAGTGAAACTTCTAATCTGAGTTTTGCAAATGCAAGACTGCTTTCAGAAGTTTCAATAATAACTGTATTTAGATGCATTCAGATACTTTTAATTTTTCCCTCCAAAATTTAAATCCATCTTATTAGCCTTAAAAGAATTGAGCTGCTGTGTGCCTTGGATTTGTTTATCCCTCCTTTCTCCTCTGAACAGATTGCTTCCTGGGTTATAATTCAATTTAAAACGCTTGCAGCAGAGCAGTGGGGAAAAGATTTTTGGGTTTCTCCTGAAAGCCAAGGAAGGAGTGAATAGGAGACCAACCAGTACAGAATAGTGGTGTCTTGAGATTTTGGCTGAAAGTTCATGCATCTTAAAGTCACTGAGGTTGAGAAACACTGGGCTAGACCAGGGGTCTCCAACCTTGGCAACTTTAAGACTTGTGGACTTCAACTCCCAGACTTAAAGTTGCCAAGGTTGAGATCCCTGGCCTAGACCACAGAAGCAGTTTCCATGGCTCAGGGTGGACTTGAACCTGGGCTGAGTTTTTGCATTCATGCCCCAGCCACTATAAGCAAGACAGTTATTAAGTGAATTTTGCCCATTCTAGGACATTTCTTATTAAGTGAATCCCTTCAGTTATTAAGTTAGTAACACAGAATCTGACTTCCCCATTGACTTTGCTTGTCAGAAGGTCACAAAAGATTATCACATGACCCTGGGATCAGGGGTGGGTTTCTACCAGTTTGCCCCAATTCGAATGAATCGTTTGCTAAGGTCGGCCGGTGCTAGCGAACCAGTTTGATCAGCTTTTGTAATAATAATAATAATTGTTGGCCCTCCCACCCGCACCTCATCTGTTTTTCTGCTTCTGCGCAGGTGGGAGGGCCAACAATTTTTTTTATTTTTTTACAAAAGCCTACTTTACACCGGTTGAAACCCACCTCTGCCTGGGATATTGCAACCATCAGTGGTGTGAAAAATGGTCATAAGTCACTTTTTTCAGAGCTGTTGTAACTTCAGTGACTAAAGGAATGGTTCTAAGTCCAGATCTACCCATACCACATTAGCTTCTACTGCTTAACAACTGTGCTATGGTATGTGTTTTATAATTGGTTTGAAAATAGAATTAGGGGAGCTGACTAGAAAGAGAAGAATATACAATGATATTATAAAGTTTTAAGATTATATTACTTTGTTAATTAGATGAAGATAGTTAATAGTAAGAATATATGGAAAGTTTAATTGCTATAGTTAAAAATATAGAAATGTATTGATCATTGAATTTATACTATGTACAACTTCTTGCAACATTAAGCCTGATGTATGGACGATGTTTTTTAAAGTAACCAAAAATAAAAAAACTTTTTACAAAAAACCCCCCCAACTATATTGGAAAAGTTAGATCCTTTTGCTGGGCTGGCACAATAGTTTTTGTATAGTGGAGCATAGAAAAATGAGATCCACTCACATTTAAAATGATAGGATCACTGTATATCTTCTATCTCCTATCTTCATTCTTAGGAGTCCAAGAAGCTGGTTTCCATAGGATACAGTTATTGTTACAGTTATTCCATAGGATACAGTTATTGGTCCATCTAGCACAATATTGTTTCTACTGGCGTTTGGGGATTTAATTTGGAGAGATACATACAGTCCTTGAAAATATGAGGCCCAGAAAAATGCATTAATTTCTACCAATGGTTGTTAAATATATTTCATGATCATTAATAAAATGTAATCATTGGCTAAATATGTATTTTAGTAATGATATACATATATATATAAGATATATAAACTTTAGCAATTAGTAATTTCTGTTAGTTTTAATTAACAGAATATTCATCTTTCAATGAATATGTGAATGACATCCATCCACTGGTATAATTTATACCAGAAGTTCCTATTAAAAAATAACAGTAATAAGCTTAGCCTTATGTAAATCATGGATATGAAACTTATTTCCTAGTAAGCATGATTTACATTAGGCTAAGCTTACTACTGTTATTCTGAATAGGAACGTCTTTCATTAACTTCCTTACTATATCTGTTTTATCCTGGTCCAGATGAATTGTAAGGCAGCAGCTATGAGATTATCTACTTAGGCTATTCTGTCTTTAACTCATGTGAGAAATAGAATAGGGTTGTTTGAGATGAAAATAATCTATTTGTAAACTTGAAATGAGCCTATGCAAACTATTTACAGAATTTGGAGCCATCAAGAATCTGCTTGATTCATGGACAGCTCAAAAGCTTGCACTTACAGTAAACAGCAAAGAAAAGAATCTTACTTGATGATACCATGTGGTTTTCTTTTTAAAGTTTATCCAAATTAAAAAAAGTCTGAATAAACAGCATCCTTTGGCAAATGTAGTTTCAATTTTGTTCTCCATCAGGAATCACTGCTCTCTTCCACAGCTAGAACCTGATCTGGAAGCTAATAATTTCCAAGTGATGGAGATTCTAATAGAAGTCCTAGCATTTACCATTTGGTATTTAGCATTTATTACGCCAGTGCATAATATTGACAAAGAATCAAGATCACTTAGTCTCTGCTTCTGGATTTTGTGATTGAGGTGGGGAAAAATAAAATTTTGACTTTGGGTTTTGCCAATTTAATAGGTTTAAATATATAAGTATATATTATTATGTAAAAGCAAAATGTTGAGGCTCAATGTTATTACCTTATTATACCTTATTATACTAAAAAGCTAAGTCAATGCTTTTCTTTCTTTTTCTCCTTTTTCTCCTTTTACTCTACACTCTACCTACTCTACACTCCTTTTACTCTACACTCTACAAAGGGAATCCTCTTCCCTTTTTTCCTCCCTTACTTTTCCTTTATTTTCATTTTCTTTGTATGTTATATTTTGATCAACTAATAAAAAAATTACATATGTGTAAAAGATCACTTAGTCTCAGCATAATTTTGCAACTCGTAATATTCTGATGACATGACCAGTTTGTTTGGGCTCCTCCTGGAGGGAAGAGCTGCAATTACTTGTGGCTTTGGAGATTGTTGCACCATTTGAATATGACCGAATGACTTTTTGCACCTAGAACAAGCCTGTACAGAAACCCAAGTTTTGTTTCGGTTTCCTCTTGCTTGCTTCTTCTTGCAAGAACAAACCACTGTGGTGAATTTCAGTGTCAAGGCTCCTCAAAGTTAAGCACCAGTGGATAATGTGTAGCCACGCTATTTGCAGAGAAATAACACTCTTAGCCAACCAGGAGTCAGGACAGCAGTTTAGGTGTTAGAACAGGATTCTGAAAGCCCAAATTAAAATCTATTGTTACCCTTAGAAGCTCACTAGATTATTTTGGACCAGTCTCTCTCTCTCAGCCCATCCTATCTCATAAGCCTTTTCTAGTAGGAAAAATTGTAGGATGGAGTTGCCATCTGTAATATCTTGAACCTCTGAAGGAAAGTCGAGACACAAATTTAATAAATAAGCTCTAATAAACATGTTGTGGGCATTTGCTGTCTACCTTCGGCTGAATAAGTCTACCCTTCTCAATATGATTTAATTGCACATCAAAATGTAAAGGAAAAAAATACATAAACTGAAACATTAAGCTACTGTTTGAAAAGTTTACAACAGCTAAAACTAGGATGCAGCTGGGATTCACTCCATTCAAGTTCTGCACAATTCTAGATTCAAACAGCCAATGAAGCAACCAGTCTCTGCCTATTATTCGTTACAACTTGTAGCCTTAAATATTTTTAACAAAAATAAAATGATGTAAGTAGATCAGGGCACTCAGGAAAAGTAAAGAAATAAAGAAACGAGTTCACTTAGTGATGTTTTGTCTGGTGATATTTTATAAGGGGTGCAAATATAATGTATAAAGGATCTATTCAAAGGATGGGATTATTTACTTCCTATATTATAAATGCAGAAAGAATAATTAAATGGGCCCAAAGCCCATTGGACTGCATTGGGAGTCAGTCCAAATAACTCCCTTTGTCTGCCCTTCCCCTTATTCAACTCATTCTGTAGGTTGACACAGAAAGCCAGGAGAACATAATGGGTGAATAGTCCTATTGTTAAGGCTACCTCAGACATTTTAACAGATTGCAGTTCATTAAGCATTCTTCTAGTGAGTGGGAGGGGGGGACTTCTCTTAAGCAGTCACATGCCTCCTCTCTGCTCTTGTGGCCTTCAACTGACACCTGTTCGACCCTGTCCCTCCCGTTGCCAGCCAAGAATATTTGTCAACGTTTTATGGGTGCTGGATGCAGAGGCAGGGTATAAATCTAATAAAATAAAATAAATAAAATAAAATAATGCTGTCAGGTTTAATTTTCCCAGTCCTCCACAATATTATTTTCTGTAAATCAAACAACTGGAAAGAAATGTTTGCTTTAAAAAATAAAACATGGCTTGGATTAATAACTAGGCATACAATTTGCTTTTAATGATCCAGCAAGAGTAATTTTTGGTTATACGGGAATCAATTAAAGCATATTTTTTTAAAAAAAACAAAGCAAGAAAGATACAATAAACATTGGTTCCTCCTACCCTTCCTCAACAAGAAACTGGCTTCACTAATCTATATGGTTCAACAAAGTAAATTTGTCACAATTTCAAAAGCCAATTTCCACTCTCACTTTAAACCCCGTAATGTCAGAAACATCTGCATGAGGGTTCAAAAAAATCCAATCTGACACCACATGATCAAAGGTCTGCCCCTTCAAAGGTGCCCATATGTGGTGTAAAATGCTTCTATTCAGTTTGTTTTCTATTTATTCCAAGTCCTCTTCCACCCATTTCATCCTTTTTTCTGTTCCATCTTATAGCAACAGCATCCCTCAATCTTGTCCACATACACTTTAGGATGTCCCTGAACCTACAGATAACACCATTTTAAATGTTAGTGGTTCAGTTTGACTATATAAAAGTTGGCATGCTTTGTACATTTTAGTTTTAGGAACATTTAATGATTCCTGTGATTCAGACATACTGGACAATCTATTTATCTATTATCTATTTCTGAAAAGATATAGGTTCCATCCCCTTGACAACCATTTTGCTAGCCTTCTTCTGAGATCAGTTTGTCAATGTCCCTTTTAGATTACAATATCAAAAGGACACAATATTGCAAGTGGGACCTGAATAAGACTGAATAAAGGTAAAGGTAAAGGTTCCCCTCACACATACATGCTAGTCAGTTACCGACTCTCTCCTTTTCAAAGCCGAAGAGCCAGCTCTGTCTGAAGACGTCTCCATGCTCATGTGGCTGGCATGACTATATGCTGAAGGCACATGAAACGCTGTTACCTTCCCACCAAAGGTGGTTCCTATTTTTCTACTTGCATTTTCACATGTTTTCGAACTGCTAGATTGGCAGAAGCTGGGACAAGAAATGGGCTCACTCCGTTACCCGGGATTCAAATTGCCAAACAGCTGACCTTTCTGACTGACAAGCTCAGCATCTTACTGAGCCACCATGTCCCTCCAAGACTGAATAGAGTGGGACAATTACTTCCCCTGATCTGGACTCTTGTGCTTCTGCTAATACATTCCAAAATAGCATTTGTCTCTTTCAACTCTGTATCATACTATTGTATCATGTCTAATGTCTGCGCTACTAAAATATCCAGATCTTTTTCATATGTACTATCATCAGACAAAGTCTCATCTATCCTTTATTAGCACTTTTATATTTTCTTTCAAGATGTAGGGTATTGTATTACATCCCTGTTGAATGTCATCCTGTTCATTTTAGCCATGTTGAAACCTGCCAAGATCTGCAAAGCTGATAATTAATCTCAATCGTACTGAAATTTATTCAGGTCATTAATTAATTAAAATCTTAAGCAGCACAGGATGTAGGATATTCCCCTGAGGTACTCCCCTTAATATCACTTTCCATACTGACATAAAATAATTTATGAGCACTCCCTGGATGAGGCTATTTAGCCTATTATGAATCCATCCCTATCACACTTTATCATATCATTAATATTTACAGTATTATGACTTTGTGAAATGTTTTGATGTGCTCAAAATACAGTATTTTCATAGTATCCCCCTGATTTATCATGCTAATGACTTCATCAAATGGGGATAAAGGAGATGAGGTTAGACTGATACAACTTGTTTTGACAAATCCATGTTGGCTATTATTATTGATTCGTTTCTATGCAAGTACTCCCAAACATGTTTCAAATAATCCACTCAAGGATGTTCTCAAGATATCCAGTTGACCATTCTGTCATTTTCTGGGTCCCCTTCTTTCTCTTTTTTGAAGATAGTGGAAACCTTTGCTTGCTTTGCTTGCTTTTGCACCCCCAGGTTTACAGATTCTTCTCTACCATAATTTCATCTGCTGAAATTTACCCGAGAGAGCCATTTGTGCTGCAGGGATTAATATAGTCACAGTTAACAGAAGACCGTCTTGTGTTCTTAGTAGAAACTGGATAGGTCTGAAATTATTCTTAAACTCATTTACATTCACAAACAGACTGAAGATACAATTAGGGAAAATGGTAGAGTGGATGTCAATGTATTGCCTTATTGGGTTAGGTTTTGTCTGAAAGTAGATAAGGTGCTCCAGTAAATTCAGGCTATTACATTATCATTGGACCTGGTGCAGTTTGGTTAGTTCTAACTGGGAAAAATCTATTGAGCAAAAGTTATGTTCTCTGACTCCCTTTCCCAGGGAATGATACATTCTTGCCTGACCTCCTGCTGAAAAAAAGTTTGTTTTTAGAAGCTATGCACGCATTTCTAGTCTACCATTCTTTTTCAAGATGGCTGAATGGGTTTGGCTGAACAACTCAAAGCAGTCCTGAATAATACTGATATATTCCAGGTCAATTTCATACCAGGATATGGCATGAAGGCAGCTTTGGCTGTTCTAAAGAGCCATCTATTGGAAGAGCACAATTTAGGAGGGGGGGTCTCTTTGATTCATTTGCATTTTTTCATAGAATCCATCTACCAACCCATGTAATCACCCCAAAGTACTTCAGAGAATCATTGCTTTGAGATGTTTTTCCCCCACCAAACCTGACAACTGGTTTTAGATGATAATACTGGGAGATTGTAGTTGTTTCCTAAAATCTTTGGTCTGTGGATACTGTGAAGTTCTGTTCCATCCCTCATTTCAATATTTACACAAAGTAACTGACAGGGAGTGTGCAGTTGGATACATCTTTTTTTCCTTCTGTTCAATTGTGTCCAATTCATAGAGAGTGCCTGGACAAGTCTCTGAAGGTTTCTGGCAAGGTTTTTCAGAATTGTTTGCTGTTGCCTCCTTCGTAGGGCTGAGAAATATGACTGGCCCAAGGACAGATGACTGGCTTTGTGGCTAATTGGTTTCCATTGGTGCTTCTTAGGGCTGGGAGAATATGACTTTCTAGCTTGATGCCTTAACAACAAAATGACTCTCTACAAGAGTGATACCCAGGTCTATTTCTATTTTCCATCTTCATGAGGTATTGGTTACAGACTGTCATATGGATAAGACATAATAGACTAAAGCTGAATCCGAAGAAGTTTTGGATGTTAGAAATAGCTTTATCTGACTGGAGAGGACTTTACCAGCGCTGAATGGGAATGCATTCCCTTTTCAAAGGCTGGATTCACAGCTTGGAGTGCTTCTCAACACCCTGAGAACTCAGCTAAGCACAAGAATGATGGCGCCTTCTTTCATCTGCACTTGATCTATCAACTTTGACCTTTGCTGGCCAAGCTGACTTAGCTTCCATGATCTACACACTAGTTACCTCCTGAATAAGTTATTAAAATACATTTAAAGGATTCCCAGAAACTTGCTACTTTAATAATTGTATTGAAATGTTTAAGCAGTGAAAATAATAATTAAGTACAAATCTTTATTTTAACCTATTAAAGAAGAAACTATATACAAGAAAGATTTTAAAGGAAAATAGAAAAAACAACAATAATAGTTTAAAAATCAATAATCAAACAAATGTCACTATTTTTCTGTGACAAGGAATTAACAGTTTTTGCTCATACAAACTATTAAACTATTCAACTACGGTATTTAATCTTGCTTTTCTATACATCCTATTCATAAAAAAAGTTAACAAATTTAACAAATGCATCTTTTACAGTCTGGTATATATGCTGTACTTTATCCCAGAAATATATAATTATTATTTTTTTCAACAAACTAAGCATGACTGAACTCCCTAAACAGACAAATTTATGCATTTGATTTCCTAAACAGAAAAAAAAACAGTATTTGGTATAATTTAATGCCATATTAATGTCATTAAACTTTAATTTTTTTCCCAAGAACCTGATTGACCATACTATTATTATGTAACTAAGTAGGAACCAGACAAATGTAAAGTATATGCACTTATGTTGCAAAAATTGGGTCTAGAATGCAAAAACTAGGATTCTATTGGGCATTTCCCACAAAATATCTTGACAGTCCTGCTAGATCAAATAGGCTTTCCATTCTTTTCTGTCCCTTTCAAAGTACTTGTTTTAACATAAAAATCCCTTTGCAACTTGCGTCCTGCCTACCTAAAGGAATGATTTCCCATTGTGTGCCAACTAGTAATACTGTACCTCCTCTATGGACTTATGGGTGCCACCTAGAAAGAATGTCCATCTAGACACAATTAGGCCCAGGATCTCTTCCCAGAGCAGTGAATTTCCATCTTTACTACATGAGAAATTGAGAACCTATTTTTATAATCAAAAACTTTCTCGTTCGTCTTAGCACTTTGTAACTTAGATATGATGTCTGTTCTCAATTTTATGTAAGCTTTTCATTCCTATTATTTATTGCTTGTTTATTTTCTTTGATGCTTTTATTCATTAATGATGTTTGATGCTGTTCCTGAATGTAAGCTTCTGCATGTTGGCACAATCTGCCCATCAGTTACAGTCACCTAATCGACAGCTGAACAATTTTTAAGTACGGTTATATTTTTTATTATTCTTTATTTTGTATTTTATGTTAATGTTTGCTATAATTTTTAGTTTTATCCCAAAACTATCACTGAAATTGTACACTTGCCCTGACAGATCTTCTCTCATACTTTGAAGGAAACAAGTGTTAGATGATCTGAAGTTCAAAAAGGGACCTTTCCCGATACGAAAGTTTTATATTTGGGCTTGTTAGATGCTGCTTAAGAGCTGTGGGAGGACAGCTCCCTGTGAACTTTGCTCCTGCTGGACAGCTCCACAGCTGATTCAGGCCTTTGAACTGAATGTGTGTTTGTGGAGAGATTGTGTTAGACAGCTTCTGAGTGGTGAAAGATTATGGGATAAATTATAATGAATAATACATGCTTATGACATGCATACTTATCACATTATTCCATTTTGGGGTAACCAATGGTATGCAAGGCACAAAAAGGGAGTAAAAAATGAACCAAAGAAACTATAAGCAGGAACTAAAAGGAAAAAAATAAAACTGCAAGTATTATTTGCACTAACACCATTCATTATAACTCTCTATACCTTTTTATCCTTTCAAACAGTCCTTTCTTTCACATCTGTACACCAAAATATTTATTGCCTTTGATCTTTAAATTTCTCAACTCTCTTTTTGGGGGTCTCATCAACAGCATCCATGATTTCTCAGTCCTCCACTTCTTCCGATTCATCCATCATCTTCCTCTTTCAACCAGTACAATTAACCCACCTCAATATATGCCTTTGTACCAGTTGTGATGCTATCTCTTATTTGTTTTAGCATGCACATTTCTTTTCCATCCCATTTAACACATACATTGCATTTAATTTACTTTTTATGTTTCTCCTGACAAACCCAACTCTTGTGACTTGTAACTTCCATATAAGAAGCTGAGATGAAGCATGCTGTAATATACAGCTAGTTTTGTCTATTTCAACAAATATATATTTGTTGCAACTACCACATACTTCCCATTACCATTCTATCAGGATTTGCATATCTTGCAATATCTTCATCCACTTTGTATTTTATAATACTTTGTAATTCAATAAAAAATGTTGACTGGAAAAAATATCTTCACCTACATTCCTGCTTTCTAGTACCTTTCTACTAAGGTACACAATCTATGTTATTAAAACTTATTACTTTTAATATAATTGCACTAAAATAAACATTAAAAAATGGGTACTATCAAACAATGAGTTCATAAATGATAAATGTATTAGATGATCTTTTTAGGTATTGTGTGCAGGTGACATAAATAAAGGAATATGTATTTCATATAGAAGAAATGTTTACCTGTATTTTTTGGTTCATTTCCCCCCCAGGTTCCTGAGTCATGGAATACAATTTTACTTATTTGATTATTGTTTTAAAGACACTTTCCATTTATTTCATTTACTGCTCTGTATTGGATTGGTGTGCCAGGAACATACAGTCTGCAGAGTTCCCTCAGGGGTTCTAAATGTAGTCTGGAAACTAGCTGTATAAGAAGAGAGCTCTATAATTCATGGGCAATTTGCTGAAAGAAAACCAGTAGAACCCGTTTTTTTTACATTTATTCAGAAAGACACAATTCACATGAAAGGAACATTATTAGCTTTGATAACTGCTCAACCATATTTCTCTGATGATTAAAACTCTATAGAGGATTTAAACTGCAGAAATCTATTAATGTGAGAAAAAAATGCCCAGCAAATAAACAAGGAACAGAGCATCCTGACTGCAATAGACCAAATAATATTTAGTCCACCTTTTTGTTATTCACAGTACCTCGCCAAAAACCTCCAGGAATTCTAAAATGAGGGCAGGAGAACAGTACCTGACTCCTGATGTGGTATTGCTCTGATTAGTATTCAGAATCATATTGTCCTGGAATCCAGACCTATGGCTTTCATGACCAACCACCACCGATTAGCCTTGTTTTTATGAATGTATTTAGTCTTATTTCTACACCTTTTGGTGGCTATCACCATAGCATACAATATGTTAATGAATTCCGTTGTTTAATTGTGTGGAGAGCCACTTCCTTCTTATCTACTTTGATTTTCCCATAACTTTTTTCATTGGCTGATTCTAAGCTGTGCATAATGAGTAAAGGAGAAGACTTTTCTCTGACTATTTGCTTCACATCCAGCACTAACTGCCCAGAGTTCTATCTTATATTTTTCTGATTCATCCTTTTTATTAGCTAGAAAGACACAAATTCTAAAACCTTGTCTCATAAAAGCAGGGTCCTTTAATCTTTTAAAATAACAATTTAAGACACTGTAAGATTTTGTTGTTGTTTAAGTTTGCAAAACTTATAAAAGAAAGAGAAAATTCTGGAGAGCAATCCATTAAAGCAGGGGTTCCCAATCTCTGGGCCATGGCCCACTGGGGCCATGAGCTGTTTGCAACTGGTCCACAGAAACAGCAGGTGAGCTGTTCAACCTGCCCCATTTGTGTGAGTGGGGGGCGTGCATGCATACCATTTATGCAAATGGAGCTGTGCGTACTTGCCAGCTACTCATGTGGAATCATCCCCTCTCTCCTTGCTGGTCCGCAAAGGCTGAAAGGTTAGGAAACTCTGTATTAAAGGGTTGCTGGGACTCCTACCTAAAGGAACAGGGATGCAATTGTATGCAGCCATGGTGTGATATGAGTCATTTGGGACACATTCACTGAGTTAACTATTGTTCACATTAAGTTCTTTATAACAGCCAAGAACCTCGATTTGTCAACTTCAAGATTTTCCCTCTGCAAATTGCAATTACCTCTTGATTTGTGATAGTGTTTCACCCTGAACAAGACCAAGACCTATCCTCTCATCTCAGACAGCGAGCCATGGGGTAACAGATTTAAGCTGCAGAAAGACAGAACCCAATTGAATGTTAGGGGAAAAACTGACAGAATAGCTTGACAGTGGAATTAATTACCCAGATAGGTTATGGCCTCTCCTTCATTCAATGCATTCAAACAGAGGCTAGACAGCCATCTGTCAGAAATGTTTTAAATTGGATTTCTACACTGAGCAGGAGATTAGGCTCAGTGACTTAAATAGCCCTTTCCAACACTGTGAAAGTAAGATATTTAATAGCATATTGCTTTTCTTAAAATAATGTGGGGAAATAAAAATAGGAAGATCTTTCAAAACAAAAGTCAACCTTCAATTTATTACAATCACATTTATCTCATTTCCAAATACTTAAAGTAATTTTAGAACACCTCTCTAAGTCTTGTTTCATTTCTGCCAAAATTCAATTTATCAAATGAGAAAATTTTATGCAATTCTATACTAAAATAAACAAAGGAATGAGCATGCAGCCATCAACAAATATATCAAAATTGTTAGTGAGACAAAATATCAGCATATTTTTTTTACAATTTGTAAGTAATCAAATATAAGATATTAGCAAGATAAGATTAGTTTAAACCTTTCTGGTTTATCTATAAAGTCTTATCTGCTTTCAGCAGAATGTATTTATTTATTTATTTATTTAGATTTATACCCCGCCTCATATCTTTCTGTGATCTCTTTAATTTTTTTCAGAATGACTTTAAAACAAACATACTGTCTTCTTGATTTTCCCTTTCAATTTTTTTATTAGCTCCTTCATTCTTTCAAGGTTTTTTTCTTCAAAATTTAAAAAGAATACATATCCAAATTACTTCCCATATTGACACTGTTTATAAATCCACTAGGCATAATTATTGGAACTTTGTAATTGCTGCATTAGTCAAGTTACCTGGTTTGGCACAAGACACCACATTGTGTTGTGATTTTGCACAATGACCACATTGGTTGCATTGACATAACATACTGAGTTGTCAACCAGACAACCACATTTTTGTGTAGCATGTTGTTGGAATCGATTGCACACTGAACAACACAGTTTAAATATTTATCAGTCTGAAAGTGAATTTTCTTACTTATAGTTGCTATTTACTCTGTAATAAAGAATTACTGTGCGCTGCAATTTAAAAAAACATTGTTATATGTTTTTAGATTAGATCACTTAAACCAAGTTGGTTGATTAAGTTTCCAAAGAAAGCAATGGCACACAAATCCAAAGGAGTTTACTGGAATCCAGATTCATCTATCGGTATGGATTGTACTGGTTTAATAACTGAATTCACAATACATTAAAATATGGTTTATTTATATATAGAAAGAATTGTATATTGCTTGTTCTTACCCTATTCAAACAAACCATGTTATGGCTCACTGCTGGGTATAAACTAGTCAATCCATTTCTAGGGGTTTTTTACATGAAGGATTTTTTGCGGACTTTGTACTCATGGTTTTAGCAATATTGCTATTGCAACTGATCGAGATGTGAGAGATTAGCATCACAACCCATTAACCACCAGAAGCAGCAATTGGAAGACGAGAGAATGCAGCCGTTACACATGGCCTAGCATGAAAATAATTAAGGCACTTGCACATGCCACAGATGACACTGCAAACTCTGACTGACAGCAATTTGCAAGTCTGGTTCCTTTTTGGCAGCTGTCCCAGCAAACTTTGCAGGGTTTGTTTTTCAACACTTCCTGTTTATTTTATTCTATTCTGGATTTTTGCAAAGAAAACAAAAACTGCATGGTGGCTCAGACAGGGTCAAAGCTGGTACAAGTGGATTGGAAGAAAGTAAATCATCCCCCCAACCCCTTTATTTTCATACACAGCGCGGGTGCTTACAAACTGTTAAAAAGAAAACTGGAGGAACAGATACACTCCTATTGGAATGGATCCGTTTTGTGACCCTCATTACCCCACCTTGTTTTGTTTCTGGAGTAATAATAGAGCTGCTGAGCCATAAACTAATTATAAATCTAGTTCTGAAACACAGGAAGTCATTGTCAAACAGCAACTTCATCCCACACGAAGCTTGCAAATAACGTCAATTTGATTTGGGACTTATGGGAATTCACGTTAAAGTCTAGTGTATGGGGTTTTTTTTTCTTTTTTTACAGCAGTGGGGCTATTCTAAATTGGACCTATTCCAAAAGTCCCAGAAGTCTCAACATCTGGAGAAAGCAATGGGTGACTAGAAAGTGAAGCAAAAGATAAAAACTTTATGCCCTTAAGTAGAGCCAAGAAAGGAAAAGAGCAAGCAGTTGTTCCCCAAGGCCCCAACAACTTCTGCTTGACTCAAAGTCTTTTTAACCTCCGACTCATCCCATTATTTATATCAGACAATGTAGCTTTCCCATTTGCTTTTATTTGGAAATATTCCAGCCCCTCATTTCTCAAGGGATAGAAACAACAGATATTCAGACAGAAGGCTAAAAACATGCTTTTGATATGCAAAGGCATCTTGCCATCCAAACTTAAATGATGCATCTATTTGTCTTAAATGTGTTGAGGGTAAATGGCACATACAACAACTAAGGCATGTTTATTTAGTGGGAATAATTTTATGTTAACTGAAAAGAGGACAATGAATTCCAAAGTTTTATTGCAGGCAATGATAGAACTTGATAGTACTTCCAGTTCCTGTTCCACCTCTGACAGACACAGCTGAATTCTGACGCTATGACTGTCAATCAATTTTTTTTTTAGATTTTTATACCGACTTTTTTTCTCATATACATCTCAAGGGAGCAAACATACCAATACTCTTTCCTCCTCCTATTTTCCCCACAACAACCCTGTTAGGTGGGCTGGGCTGAGAAAGAAAGTCTGACCCAAAGTTAGTCATGCCTAAAGCAAGATTAAAACCCACAGTCTCCCAATTTCTAGGCCAGGCTCTTAACCACTACACCAAATTGGCTCTCAAATTTAAATTTATTATTTAAATAACCAATTGATTGAATAATCAATTAAATCTGAACTTCACTCAATGAGCAAAGAGCTATTTATATCATAATCAATGAAAACACTCATCAATAGAAAAAAACATTAATAATTTATAGCCAAAAAAGCCAAAAAAGTAAACAAACATTAATTAAAATGTGTGCTACTGATTAATTATGTAATAAATGGTAATAATCTGAAACAATAATGCTTTTTTAATGAATTTTTATTACATATTTTCCTTTTTTTATATCACACTAGCTGATGATACGGCCTTGCTTGTGGTTTTTTTTTTTTTTAAAGAAAATATATTTGTGTCAGAATGGTGCAAGCAGCTGAAGTCCCTTTGGGGCCTTGCAGAAGGCTCCTCCTTCCCGCTCCCCGCCTTGCCTCATCTGAGCTCTGTTTG
>JANHGC010006939.1:330440-349878 GCA_027560395.1 Boaedon fuliginosus | reverse complement strand
TTGCTGGCTGGGGACTTCTGGGAGTTGAAGTCCACCCATCTTAAAATGGCTGACGTTGGGAAACACTGGTCTAGACAGATGTGTCTGAAACCTAGGAGTGTTTAAATTTTCCACATATGAACTTTGAACCACATGGTTCCCAACCTATCTTTCAGGGACAACCGGTGGTTTGTGAGGATACCTGTACAAACACCCAAATAAGATAATCCAAATGCTAGATTTGAGGCAGAAGCACAAAAAGATCGTGCATGCATATCATGGAAATGCTTTCCTAACTTCTGTGAAGACCTCCAAAGCTTTTGATGATGCTGTACTTGCCCTGTTTCAGGTTGAACTCATACTCAAAGTTGGATTGTGAACTGTTTTGCTTTCAAGTTTGCAAATGTTTACAGGCTTCAGCAGGCAGAACCCTCGAATTTGCAATTGCTTGCACACACTAGTAATGTTAGGCAGTTCACAGCAGAGCATGGTAAATGCATCCCAAGAGCAGTCCCAAATTTTATGCATCACAGGAACGTAGTCAGCCAGTCTGGTTGGGAGTTTCAGATTGCAATGGGATCCAGAGACATGAGAGCATGGTGCTGAGAGTAGAACGCTTCCTGATGGAACAGGTGATTGCTGGTTGTTGCATTGGCATACCCTGGTGCAAATGGGGCTCAATTAAGGCCTTTACCACTTTTGCTTTTCAAAGAATCAATAAAAGTTGGGGGGGCGGTTTAACTTCTTGAGGAATTTGCAAAACGTTGGGATGGATGGTTGCTCAGAGCATCAGATTTGTCTTGCACCTATTCTGGATTATTGCTGAAGGAGTCAACCTCAGTGCTTGATTGCTTCCTAGTTCCCAAGAATGGCATTTATTCAGACATTTGTGCTCCTGAGTCTTCCAACTTGAAGGACACCTTGATAATAGTACTCTGCATAATAAAAAAGTAGTTGCAAGTTGCTGTGTTTCCTGGCCAGAATCAAAACTTTCTCCTGGGGAGGAATTGCTACACAGATTTTTCAAACCACCACCACAAAGCCCTGGAATCACCTCTAAAGCTGTTCGTCTTTCTTTTAACCATTCAGAGATTGATAACATAACTAAATACCAGAGATACATGTAATGTTTTGCCACCAATTTTTGGTATTAATAATTGATATGGAACATTATCTTTGCAATTTTGCAATTTTGCTAGAAGCTGCTGTAACACAGCCGCCTCGAGTTCCCCTTGACCGGGGAAGAGAGATGGGATATAAATCTAATAAATAAATAAATAAACAAACAAACAAACAAATAAATAAAATCACTCGTGTGGCTGCATGATCTACTTAAAAACAAGTTCTTTCCTTCCGAGTTGCTACTCAGGCATCAGGATCCCAATGCCCCTGTTTTGTTACAAACAGATGCTTTGGGATCTGTCCTCCTTCGGGCTTTGGCAAAGGAATGGAACTTGCCTTGGGCATTTCCCAAGGGGCGTGGTATAAATTCAATAAATTCAATTCAAGACTTATGGGCTACAAAACATCCATAATTCCCCTAGCCAGCATGCTGGGAGGCAGGGAAAGGCCCACACATTTTAAAGCTGCTGAAGCTATGAAACACTGGATTAATGGCTCCTAGGCTGATCATTATTTTCTCTGCTGAGCCAATCAAAGGCTTACGAGTATTAAAGGTTATAAACTTATCCTAGTACTGCTCTCATGAAATATATTTGGAAGTAAGCCTTGATCAACACTCTTAAGGTTTATTGCTAAACAAACATCAATAGTATGGTTCACACACAAGTGAAGGAGGGCTTATGTGAGAGACAAATGCCACAACGCCTTTTCTCATATTGCTTGTCATAGGTCTACAATCCTCCAGAAGGTTTTCATGGGATTCAAAGGAAGAGTTGAGGTACTTCCTTCTGTGAATTTCCTTAAGGTATGTTATTTTAGGATGCAAGGTAGAGTGTTATGTGAAAAAAATATATATTTTGAGCTTTAATTTCAGTACTGATCGACTTTTTAATCTCTTACACTTTATCTTCCAAATGGGTTAGTCATAAAAGATGATAAATAGAGCTAACTCCAAACGTAGCCTTTCTTTGAAGTTAATCAACTGAAATTAATGGAACATAAATTAGCCATGACAAAAACTGGACTTGGTCTGCAATAAATAACGCATTTAGTTAATGACTTGTTTAGTACTAAAATAAATTTGGCCTGCAATAATACTTTCCTACATTTTCCTCCCTCAAATCACAACATCTGGTCCAAATTTGCTTTGCTTTTTTTTTTTTAAAGCAAAATACGATGTTTTCCATTAAGCATTCAAACTAAACAGTGTTTCAAGTTCACGTTGTTTTATACTTTATATCAAAATGTAGGAATATTGTTTCAACCTCGATGGTTGCCTTTGAGCGAATTCTCTAAAGCAGTGGTTCTCAACCTTCCTGATGCCGCGACCCTTTAATACAGTTCCTCCTGTTGTGGTGACCCCAACCATAAAATTATTTGGGACCACATATGGGAATAGGTGTTTTCCGACGGTCTTAGGCGACCCCTGTGAAAGGATCGTTCGACCCCCAAAGGGGTCCCAACCTCCAGGTTGAGAACCACTGCTCTAAATTCTACCTGATCCTATGATTCTGGATGAAAGGTGGAATATAAATCTAATCACCACCACAAGAACGTAATGTTGGTATAGACCTTTTAGGACAACGGAGAAATAACAACTTCAAATTTACCTGAGCCGGTTCGATATAATGCCGTCTGGGATCCTTGGGGTATATCACCTGTTCCATGGCTTGGGCTGTGGTACACCGGGCTGTAGTAAGGTCTCCCTTCATAAATGGGAGTGATGTGCAAATCAGGAGATACATTGGAACGTAACTCCTGTCCGAGTTGACTGTGTTGACTAGCGTAGGAACTCCTTAAGCCTACGAAAGAATAAAACATAAAAAAGTAATAAATGGCAATAATGATGATTACCGTGAGTAATCTATTTTTCTTCCCCCAGGTTTCTGTCACTGCTTGGGGGGACGGGGGGAGAGCCACAAGAAAAGTTCACTGCCCCAAAAGAGGAAATATTGAATTAAATAGGAAATAATTTAAGCTAAGTAAATTCATGTCCAGCCTTACAGACTTTTTGAATGAGTTGGCATCCTGTTATTTATTGCCCTTTATCATTCCTAAAAATTTCACTACTTACTAACTCACTTTTTTTAAGTGGGACTATCCTATTTTCTTAATCAGTTTTTTCCCACATAATTTAGAAACTTATTTTTCTCTTTTAGTTTTCTTGTTTTCATTTGGATTTAAAATGAAGAGTTCCGATTATCTCCTGGGACTTTCTCTTATTTGTAACTCTTTTGATTTTTCTGCTTGTTTAATCTTTATCCAGTCCTCAATCTCACTGTTGTCCAGATCTGTGTTCATTTTTCAAGTTGACAGGGAAATAAAATAGGTGAAAATTATTTATTTATTTATTTATTTATTTATTTATTAAATTTATACCCCGCCTCTCTTCACCCCGAAGGGGAACTTGAGGCGGTGACGTAAGGATTTAGGTTTTCTAATCCCTACAGTGTTTATGTATAAGCATTTAGATCTTTATAGTCCTAAAAGTATTTCTAAATATGTGGAATTCAATATGTTAAAAAAGTTTTTAAAATGTTGTCTTAGGTATTAATAGATGGATTAAAGGTCTTTTAAGGAAGGGTTTTAACTTGGTGATAAAACCTATTCACTGCACATATAGAAAATTTCAGGATTAAGTAGCTGATAATAAACAAATCCCTTGACTAAGACTGGAAAGCTAATGTCTATCAAAGATTGCAAGCTATGTAGACAAATAGTATGATTTGTGCTTGCATAATAGGTGGTACTTCACTGAAGACTTTCCCAGTGTGAATTGGGCAATTCTGCCAGCCTGCACATCTCTGGAAAACTCTACACATCTCAAGCAAACTACTTAAAAAGAAAATGGTACTCTAGAAGCACCAAAACTCATTCATAAGTTTATTAACAAATACTTTGTCATGTGAAGAAAGCACATATGAATCCATTCTAAGGAATGAATAATGCAATCAATATCCACAAACAAGTTTTACTATAATTAAACTAGTTAACCTTTTACCTTGCGAACCACCAAGACATCATGATTGAGACATTCCACAAAAAAATTTATGGCTCTTACAGGTAGCACTCTGTCATCCCTTAAAAGTAGGGAGAGGAAACCAATGCCAATGTGCTCAAACTTCCAAGGGCTGGAAGAAAGAAAAAGGATTCCCAATTATACAAAATAAAATCTAGAAGGCATAACTCTTAAATTTAGTACTGAATTTTCACTGACCTCAGTGAGGAATGGGATATGGTAAGATCCTGGGACGAGCAACTCACTGCCTAGAAGGTGCCATAATAGCAATAGCACTTAGACTTCTATACCATTTTACAGTGCTCTACAGCCCTCTCTAAGCGGTTTACAGAGTCAGCATATTGCCCCCAATAATCTGGGTCCTCATTTTACTGACCTGATAGAAGGCTGAGTCAACCTTGAGCCTGGTGACACTCGAACTGCCAAATTGCAGGCAGCCGGAAGTCAGCAGAAGTAGCTTGCAGTACTGCACTCCAACCACTACGCCACCGTGGCACCCATAGACACCCCAAATTCAGCAACAAAATGGCACCATGTTTGCAGCATCACGTTTTTGTTTCACTTTTGCTCTCAAAAGTGGGCACAAAAACAGAGGAGTTTCAGGGTCAAATCACTTTCTTGTCCATCTTTAACACTGTGCAATCTCTTCCAGCACAAGCTATACTCCAAAAATTCAGCCATTTTGCAACAGAATATAAGCAGTAGAATACAACTTATTTTTCAGGGCATGGTTGGGGTTTTAAAGATAAACATGGTTTGTTTCCAAAATGCTTTCTGTTTTTATTGTTATTGATAAATTCTTTCTCCACAAAGCCTTTCAAAATTGGACTTGTCCTTTACAGAGATGTCATCTCAGCCCTAGAAAGCTTGCAATCACAAAGCTAAACGGTGACTACCAATTTCTCAATGGTTGCCAACTCATAGCCAAGATAAAAAAGCACATGAACTACATTTTGAGAAAGATATTCTCATACTTACAGATTTCTTTGATTCACACAGTCTAGAAGCTTATTTACCAAATTTTCATAATTTCTGAAAATGAAAAAGAATATTTATGTATTAGCATATCTCAGCAAAAGATGGGATGTCATCTATGGGCCAGTGCATATAGAATGCAATTCTTTATAGCAATCAGCAGAAAAGAGAAACTTCTCTAAAAATGCTATATGGAGCCTTTCAAATGAACCTCATTTGTTTAAAGAGGTTTGTAATCATGTTGCATTTTAACAGTCATATTAGACCAAAAGGAAAAAATCTGATTCAAAGCTTAAAAAGCCTTATTGTTACAAATGACAGGCTTTGGTTTCACGTCTAAAAAATGAAATCCTTAAAAGATTCTGCACTTACTGAGAGGACTCAGCATTCCTTTCTTTCTGTCGCTGAATTCCCAGCTCAACCTCTTCTGAACTAAGGCTGGTACATTCACCATTTTGACCCACTGACTTCTGCATCAGAACTGCAACTTCAATACATGTCTCTGGGACCTGGAGAAGTAGAGAGACATAAGAAAGATTCTGATACAACAAGTGATTATTCCCAGGGAACAATAAAACATTTACAAAATGTACACTGTTACAAAAATTCAAAAGCACCACAAAACAGTATGCCAAAGTTATGAATTCACTGTTTTTACTTTCAATATTCTAGATTAGAACACAGACGCAGTCAAAAGTATCAGCACCCTTCCATTTCCCCCATCCCAATTTGCTGAGTGATGAAGGCACCCATGAAATAACTGAAGCAAAATGTCTGCTTAAGAGAGCACTAAAATCCAATTAATGTATTTTAGCTGCTAAGGGTTACCTATAGTTATGTCTGTGCCATTTTCATTTGTTCTATTATTTACAAAAATAAAAGCAAAAATAAATAAGCAAAGCAAAATGCTTACTCTATGAACTATGGAATAGAAAATTGTGGATGACATTTATGTGTGTCGGTTTCAACTTACTTCACAGCAAATTGGGATTCTTTGGAAAAAAAGTATAGGCAGCCCACAACTTATGACCACAATGGAGCCTGTCAATTACATTTGTAAATTGTGATGGTCATGAAGCAGGCTACCCATGCAACTAGCCTGATTTTATGACTTTTTTTGGAGTGGTTGTTACACAAACCCATTGTTTGCTATGGGGTGGCTTTGCCGAAAACTAGAAGTAAAAGCTGGAAAAAAACATTGGAAATTGTGGTCATATGATAATGAGATGCTGCAAACTGCCAGTTGCAAAGTGCTCAAAATTTAATTACTGGCTGTGATGGGGATGGCTGTTGGAACTTTGGAACCAGGTTATAAGTACCCTTGGTGGTGTGTGTGTGTGGGGGTGGTGGTGGTGGTGTTTCCATCGCAACTTCCAACAGTTGCTATGTGACTGGTTATAAGTTGAGGACTACTTTGGAGGAGTATCAATACTTTTTGTCACATCTATAGTTGGCTGTGACATAGTAATTCAGAAAGGATACAAGCTGGGTGAGGCCAGAGCAGATAATTTATGAAAGGTAACTGCTTTTCTTCTTCTTTTAACAACTCTGTAATCCCTTGCATCAGGGTGTAGTCGGTGCAACTAAATGGAACTGAACGTTTACTGGCCAAATGCTCTTCTTGACGATTTCACGAAGCTCACAGCAGATATTTTATCTTTGCTCCCAGAGAGAGAAATATGTAGGCCGGAGGCACAATCAGCCTCCTGATTGTGAGGCAAGAGCTCCAACTCTAAACCACCACAAAGCTTGATGAAAGGTAACTGCCATTAATACTAACATATAGTTTTAAACTTGTATTATTTCCACGTATATGGAAATTAACAGTATCCTACATTTCTTTATTATACTGAAATTTTTACATTCCAATGTATAATCATCTGTAACATCTGAAGTAAGAACTAATATCACTCTGCCATTAATCCAAATTTACTGGCACCGGCATCTACTTCCCCACCTTCATGTACAAGACATATAAACTTAGTCTCCAGTTATCATCAAAATGTAGGCAACATATTTATCCATGCCAGAGCATACCAAACTCACCAAATAAAACTGGCTGGACAGATACTAATAGGAGACATATAGTCCCTAAGTAACTAGGCCCCATTCCTAAACAATTGTAAGTGATATAACTATTTCACGCTTACAGTAAAATCCAGTCCTATTGTTTCATACTGCCGATGGATTTTCTCTGCAAGGTCATCAAAGAGTCTAACTATGGATGGCTTTTCCAGAGACATTGCTTTGCTAAGTCCAGAAGAAACAATTGCAGGCCAAGTTTGGACAATGCAGTCCCAATCGTGAAGATTTGCCAGACATACTCCACTATGGTTTCCAAGAAGGCAATACAAGGCACCCTATGGAAAAGAAATTTTAGACAGAATTATTGACATACAGTTGGAATTCTTCTCCACTTACAGTAGTCTATTATCCCTTTGTGATTTCTATAGTGGTTCTACAGTAGAACCACTGGTAAGTCTACTCAGGATTGGCTACTGATGCCCACATACCATATTTTAAAATCAACTCATCAGAAAACCATTTCCCACAATACTATATACAGAGGTTGCAAAAATGTTGTTGAATATTATTTTAAGCTTTATTGCTTTTTATTGGGACTATATTTTATTCCTAAATAAAAGGATGAAAAGGCAGGAAATACTTCTAATTTCACGTTCCTCAAACTTACAAGCCTCTAAGTAATACAAAAAGTCAGAACACACTATGAAGTAAAAAATAAACATATAAAATCTAAATTTTTCAGTTACTACATTGTTTAGTAATCAAGCATGCCATCCTATTGATTTAATATCTAACAACAAAAGCTGATCGGGGTGGAAATGAAGAGTTGGGTATCATCTGCATATTGATGATACCGCACCCCGAACCTCCGGATGATCTCACCCAGTGGCTTCATATAAATGTTGAACAGGAGCGGTGAGAGAACCGACCCCTGAGGCACTCCACAAAGGAGAGGCTTAGGGGTCGACCTCTGCCCTCATGCCAACACAAACTGCGATCGGTCAGAGAGATAGGAGGACAACCACCGCACAATGGTGTCTCCCACTCCCAACCCCTCCAGCCGTCACAGCAAGATACCATAGTCGATGGTATCAAAAGCTGCTGAGAGATCAAGTATGACCAGGGCAGAGGAATAACCCCTGTCCCGGGCACGCCAGAGATCATCAACCAGCGCGACCAATGCCTTTTCTGTGCTGTGACCGGGCCTGAAACCAGACTGAAACGGATCCAGATAATCAGCTTCATCCAGGAATTGCGGGAGTTGACGCACCACCACACTCTCAACAACCTTCGCTATGAAGCAGATGTTGGAGACTGGACGATAGTTGTTAAGAAGAGCCAGGTCCAAGGCAGGCTTCTTGAGGAAGGGCCTCACCACCACCTCCTTCAAGGTGGTGGGAAAGAACCCCTCTCTCAAAGAAGTGTTGATAACTGCTTGGAGCCAGCCTCGCGTAACCTCCCAGGTGGCCAAAAACAGCCAGGAGGGACACGGGTCCAATAAACAAGTGGTAGTGTTCAATTTACCCACAATCCAGTCCACATCATCAGGAGTCACAAGCTCAAACTGATCCCAGATAACATGCTCAAGAACAGCCCCCATCAACTCATCAGACCCTGCCCAGTCAGAGTCCAAACACCTCTGAATCTGAGTGATTTTATCCTGCAGATACTGAACAAATTCCTCAGCCTTACCCTGCAAGGAGTCCTCCCTCGCTCCCAGATTGAGGAGGGAGCGGGTCACTCTAAACAGGGCAGCTGGGCGATTATCTGCGGATGCAATAAGAGCGGAAAAGTGTGCACCCTTTGCCATTTTTGTTGCCACAAGGTAAGACTGAATATAGACTCTTAACTGTGTTCAGTCAGATTCGGATTTGTTGGTCTTCCAACAGCTCTCCAGGCATCTTTTTCCGGCGCTTCATCTCCCAGAGCTCCTCAGTAAACCAAGGGGCTACCCGGGATCTGCACCGGATCAGAGGCTGCAAAGGCACAACTCAGTCCAAGGCCCCAGCAGCTGTCTTATCCCAGGCCTCCACTAGAGCCTCAGCAGAGCTGTGTGCAAGGGAAACAGGAAAAATCCCAAGCTCTGTCTGAAACCTCTCCAGGTCCATCAGGTGCCTGGGATGGAACCATTTAATCGGTTCCGCCTCCCTGCGGTGGGAAGTGGCAGACTGGAAATCCAGTTTAAGGAGGAAATGATTGCAACATGACAGGGGTTGAATGACTAAGTCCCCTATACCCAGGTCATTTATCCCCTGTCCAGAGACAAAAACCCGGTCAAGCATGGGTCCCCCACTACGGTTTGGGTCCCGAATTACTTGAGTCAGGTCCATGGCCATCATGGAGGCCATGAACGCTTGGGCCAGCTCAGATGTCTCATCAATGGAAGGCAGATTAAAGTCCCCCAAAACCATAAGCCTGGGGAACTCAATCGCCAAACCGGTTAACACATCGAGCAGCTCAGAGCAATTAAAAGCCAAAAAAGCTTATTTTGCTTCATAAAGCTATCCAGAGTCAGGGTTTTAACTGCAAATATGTCAATAAAACTAAACCATCTGATCACTCATATTGTATTAAAACTGTTATTAAAATTTGAACTTAAAATCTTTATAAAAAAAACTTATCAGAAGAATTGAGAAGGAAGCAAGTCTTAGATATACTAATCTTAATGTTTGTTTTTCATATAATCATCATCCTGTTATTTACATAATATATAACATTCAAAATTGCATTTTATCAGTTTATTTAAGTTAGCGTGTCCTGAATCAGCAGTGGTAACATGTTTCCTGACCAAACAGACAACTGCAGATGTCATTGGAAGGGGAGGACTTTAACTTTTTAAAACTGTTTTTACTCTTGCAAGGTTATTGAGATAAGAATGCTATGGAGTCTCTAGGAAATAAACCTCATTCCTCTTTCCCCCCAAGGTCTGAAAGGCAACCTGAAATCACACCACCAAAACCATAACTGCAAAATGGCTGGATTCTAGCAACTTTCTTTAACTGGGGGCGGGGGGAGGGTGGGGAGGGTAGAGTATCACCCTCAGCCCATCTGATTCCTTTTCCATCCTTATTTTGAGAGGCATAAATATTACAACATCAAAAATAGGTCATTTTGGCAATGAATTTTGCCAGTTTATTCTGGAGGTCTAAGATGGCAAAAATAGTCCCTATGGCTGGAGATTACATCTCCTCCAGCATTGACAGAACCTGCTGTAAAGAAAATTAATACATTCCTTACTTTAAATTGTTGCTGGGTGACACTGTACCCATCTGGCCTCAAAAACTCCAAAACCAAAGGAATGATGTCTCTGCAACAGAAATTGTAAGTCCCCAAGGCTGTAAAGAAGGCTTGTTGAGCTTTGTTCCTGACCTAGGAACAAAAAACACCATAGAAATATGTACAAAAGGTAACCAGAGGACAAATAAGCTTTACTTTATATCGTGATTGTTTCTGAACAGTCTTATAATCTAAAAAAGCATCTATGTGATATATATATATATATATGTAAGTCTTTGGTTGTTCGGGTTTTCTCCCGCATACCAAAGGCTTACATACAAATACCTCAGAAAACCTCAGAAAACACACACACACACATAGAATTTTATAAGGCACTAAAACAACTTTTGTGAAATATATTAAAAAATTAAGAATCTTGTTCTTTATCTGCTTGTTGTTGTTTTGGCTGATTATTAGTATTAGAAGGAATACATTCTGCATGGAATTCAATTTGAGGCAACTCTAAATTGAAAATCATCTGGACAGACCTTAAGAATTTTACTGGCTTGCTTTTGTGAGAAGAAAATCCACTACTGATGAGTAAAAAATAAATTTAAAAAAATGTGTGTTGCTGCTACAGATTAGAGCTGTGTTAACTAGTCCACAGTCCTCTTCTCTATCCACATAGTTTTTCTGAACTATTCAATTCAGTATAGTTTTTTCTTCACAGAGATAAGTGACGCAGTAGTTATAATGCACTATTGCAGGCTAACTCTGACCACAGCCTGGAGTTCAATCCTGGCAGGGCTCCAGGATGACTCAGACTTCCATCCTTTGGAGGTCAGTTCAATGAGGACCCAGATTGTTGGGGGCAATGTGCTGACATTGTAAACAGCTCAGAGAGTCCTTTAAAGCACGATGGGGCAGTATATAAGCCTAAGTGCTGTTGCTATTGCCATTAACCGCTCTAGGCACCCACAGAGTGGCAGTTACTTTGAGCCTAGGCTCAAAGTAATTACACGAGCAGGATATCATGAGATACTATGGCATAACCAAATGCTTAGGAAATGTTAACAAGCTCTCAAATTAAAGACAACAAAGTCCTCAACTTAAGACCACAATTGAGCCTAAAATTTCTGTTGTTAAACGAAACATTTGTTAAGTGAATTTTGCCTCATTTTACAACCTATCTTGCTACATTTGTCAAGTGAATCGCTGCAGTTGTTAAGTTACTAACACGGTTAAGTGAATTGGGCTTCCCCATTGACTTTGCTGGTAAGAAGGTCGCAAAAGGTGACCCTGGGACACTAACCATCAAAAATATGAAACCAGTTGCCAAGCATCCAAATTTTGATCACATGACCAGGTGGATGCTGCAATGGTCGTAAATGTGAAAAACAGTCATAAGTCACTTTTTTCAATGCTGCTATAACTTTGAACTGTCACTAAATGAATTTTTGTAAATCGAGGATTAATTGTACAGGATAACATCCCAAAGATTACAGCTGACACACAAAAAGTTCTCAGAAATTTCAAATGAACTGTGGAATAGCTTTCCATTTCTTGCAAATACTTATTTCAAAACTCCTGCCATTAATAGTCTGCTTGTATAAAATGAGAGGCGGCATATGGCTTACCTGGCCATATGAACTTGTAGATAAACGAAGAAGGTCCCTGATCAAGTTCTGATGTACCTTTTTATATTCACAGCCTTCAACAGTGAGCGTTCTTAGCTAAAGAAAAAGGATCAATTCAAATTTTTTAAAAAATTATAAATGAAAGTTGCAGATACTACAGATTCAGAGGCAGCCCACATACAGTATAAAAAAAACCATTTACCTCATGCTGTAACATGACTCTGTCAATGAGCAGTGCTCTAATATGCTGTTTCTTGCCTTGAAGCTGCAAATAGGCAAATCAATTATTTATATGAGGAAAAACTTTATTCTATCCTACTTGTGATTTCTTTTTTTTATTTTATTAACTATGAACATTAACTCCCCCTAGATTCCTTAAAGTCTTAATTGTGTAAATAAATTACTTATAGTAAATACTAACCCTATTCTCCATTGATTTCTTCACCAAGTTAAAACTTTTCCACCGTGAATCAAACTCATGCTTATGTGAACCTTGGAAATGTAAGAGGTCCCCAATGATCTGTAGAACAAGAATTTGAGTTATACAGAAAAAGCCATCCATCCATCCAAGTTAATGTTTTAGAAATCACACTGGAAATGGCAACTATACCTTAATGATTAGGAACAAAGACTTAGTATCATCCTCCGAGTTGTCAAGTATGAAGTCTATTACATTAAAGAAAAAATAATTAAACAAGGCAATACAAATTAATTGTTCATAGTTACAGCACTCTTGTAATATTGATGGCAAGCTACCAAGGAACAACAATACAATTTCCTACTGTTTTTAGCAGGAAAAAAGGCTAGTCTTCATCTTTCTCTCACCACATAAAAAAAATCTAGTTCCCCAATACAAAAAGGAAAGAGACTCTAGAAAGCTCCATCCATTGTCCCACATTCCACCCTGCCAACTGTGACCTTAGATCCATTAAAAAAAACACAAACTAATGAATCTCAAGACATCACAACCAAACATCCTTCATTCACTTAAATTGAAGAAGAAAGTACTTTGCTTCATATCTGATTTACCATCTGGATGTTTATAAGTCTTTTGAACTACTGTACAAATTCAGTAAAAATGAGAGCAAACAGAATAACTAAAAGCACACTTACGTAGGAGTTTCCTTGTCACTTTGCAGATTCTTTCCCTGTAATTCTCCTTCGACAAATCTAAACAAGTAAGACCATTCATTATCTATAAAGTTTATAAATTACAATGTGTCACAAGGACATGTCAAAGGGGGCAGAAACATAAAAATAAACAAACAAACAGTTTTCTCTCCAGCAAAGCTGCGCAAATTGTGAAAAAGATTTCTATGGACCATACCCATATATAATTGCATACTTACCATATGTATGCACTCATAAGGCTTGTATATAACCCAAAACATCCTTGTTTATTTCAGAGATAGGTTTGAGGGTTGTTCCCAGTATCTTAGCTGTTCTTATCTATGCATTCCTCTGGACAAAGAGCTCTGATGTTATTCCTAGGATCTGTTGGAGTCACTCTCCCAGCTTAGGAGTCATAACCCCAAGTGCTCCTTACCACCACTGGGAATACTTTGACCTTTATTTTACATACCCTTTCTACTTCCTCCTTCAAGTCCTAGTACTTCACCAGATTCTTGCTATTGTTCATCCTGATGTTGCAATCACTGAGCACTATTAGAGCTATCACTACTGCGGTCCTTGCCTATGGCCATGAAGTCTGGTTGACTGGCTAGTATCTGCCTGTCTGTCTGGATCAGGAAGTCCCACAGGATTTTAACCTTTTTATTCTCCACAACCTTCTGTGGAATCTTCCATCAGGGATTAGCCCATATACTTTACGTATGTTCCTGTACACAATGCCAGCTACTTGGTTGTGCTGTTCAGTATATTCTCTTTCTGCCTGCATCTGTTACCTTGGCACTACATGTTGTACTTTCTCTGAGGCCTCTCTACATAGTCTGCACTTTGGGTCCTCTTACTATGATAAGACTTCTGCTTCTTGTTTTTGTGCAGCCATAATTGCCACAGTGTTGTCTTTTAGGTCATCCCTTTTCAGTCACTGGTAGTATTTCCCAATGCGTGCAACCTCAGCTGTCAGTGGTAGACCCCCTGCACAGTATTATCTTGCCATGGCACTTCCTCTGCTTGTTTTTTCTCCCATGTTTGCTGCTACTGCCTCAGGCATTCCCTCAATAGCTTATCTTTGGGTGCCATTTTACTGATGTACCCTAGATGCTCTGTGTTTTATCCAGAGCAGGGGCTTTAATATTCACAGGACCCTGTCCAATCTCTGCACATTGTAAGGAGCTTCTTCATATTGACAACTTTCATGTCCTTCTTTGGCCAGTTTATATACAGTATATATTTTCGATATTTTATCTTTAGCTTTTATTGATATTATTGTAATGAATTTTATTGTTTTGCTGTTAGCCACCCAGAGTTGTTGAGTCTGGCAGCATGCAATATTAAACTCAATGAAATTATTAAATTATTATCATTTTTTTCCTTAGGATTTACAGAAAAAGACATAAATAACAAGTTAGTTACTTTCTTTCAATAAGAGATCAGTGATGTCATGAATTAAATTTTCTCCAACATTAATGCGATAGCATTAACTTACCATATTCAACACCGGTATAAAGTTTTATCTCTTCCAATGACACTAGACTTGGAACCCTGCATGATATACAATACAAACATTATTTAAACAGAACTCTTGATATAGTGAATTTCATTTCATAAAACAGCAATTACTGTTACAATTCCTAAAGATTAAGAGTTATAATTTTATATCTTTTAATTTCTATTTTTTCTACATTATGAATGAAAATGAAGACAGAATTTCAATAATAGTTAAGCTGTATAACTTCTTGATTACTATTGTACTTAGGATTGCATTTCTATAAGTGCTAACAACAAATGAAGTTGTGTGGTCTTTAAAACTACCGTATAAGCAGACTGGACTTAATTAGTACTTGGATGAGAGACCATCAGGGAATTTCAAGGTCATTGGAAAGGATTGGAAAGTAAAAAAAATAATCTAATTTATGGTATGTTTTTATTATGTACAATATCACATGAATAATTCCCAATGCATATTTTAAGAATCCTTTCTAAGTGAGGCACAAAACAATCTCTGATGTTTTTATTTAAACGATTCCATTTATCATCTACATAAAAAGCAAATTTTACTTACATGTGAGCCACTTTTTCTCCTTTCAGTGGCGGCAGCACGTTTCCCGAGCCAATAAGGCAATTGTGTACTATAGTAAGACACTGCTGAACATCATCTCTGAAAATAAATGTTAAGTAGGTGAAATATTTTTTCCCTTTGCTAAAAAGCACTCAAAAGAACTTTAAGACCTGACCTCCACAAGAACATTAGAAAATCCTATTAAACAGTCATGCTGAATTATTTTATCTGAAGGCTCAAGCAAACCACTATTTCAAAGTCCAAAACATTAAACAGTCACATAATGCATTTGCCAGCAATTTATTATTCAACAATCAAACCTATTTGATGACTGGATAATAAACATCTCTCTGTCTATATTATATAATATAACCCTGAGCATCATATAATTTTTTTGCCTCCTTGAGCACTAGAAGATCTTGAGTACTAGAAGATCTCGAAGGTCTTTGTTATTCTGTTAAAACTGACATCTATAAATAAGATTAAGAAATAATAAAAATTGCAATATAAAATTTAAAATACACCTACATAAACACTGGGAACATTAGAGAGATACTCTAAAGCCATGGGGGGGTGGGGGTGGACAATAATAAATCCCTGGAATAGCAAGTTTTAACGGCCTTCCTAAAAAGCAAGAGTGAGAATAATTTGTATTTCCCGGCAAATGTTCTTCAGCAGAAGGGTAGCAATTCAGAGTGTTTATTTCCATGATCCCTGCTGATGACACATTAGTTGGGTAAAGGGATATGGAGATGCCCTATGCTATCATACCTAATTGGAAAGGCAAAAACAATTGGGAATAGGCTCTCCCATATATACTCAGGTTCTGACTGTATGCTCATTTCTGGCCTCATCCAATGGCTTCAGTAAATGTCAAATTCAAATGGAAAGATTGAGTCTCGTGGTGCCATAAAATGGAAAAGACACAATAGCACCCCTAAAGTGCCATGGTTGTTAAGTAAATCTAGTTTAACCATTGACTTTGCTTATCAGAAGTTTGTAAAAGGTGATCACATTGCTCCTGATACTGCTATCATCATAAATATGAGCCAGTTGCCAAGTGTCTGGATTTTGATGATGTGACCATGGGGATGTTCCAACAGTTGTGTGAAAAATAAATCACTTTTTTTAGTGCCATTGTAACTTCAAATGGTCACTAAATGAATGAACTGTTGGTAATGTGAGGATTATCTATAATGTATTTTTCCAGGTTCTATGCTCCACCATATTCCCCAAAAACTTTCCTCAAAAGGGAAGATGGTTGAAGATTGGCCAATAATTATCCACAATTTCTAGGCCAAGAAGTAGTTTTGTGAAAAGGGGCTATAGCACCATGTACTTCAAATCAGTAGGGATCAACCTATGTCTCAAGAATGTATCTAATAGGACCCTGACTCAAATCCTAGTACCTTCCTGGTTCATCAACCAGGAATGGCATGGATCCACAGCTCAACCTCAAAAAGAATCCTGTCCACTGCTTCACAACTCCTCCCAGATAACATTTTTAAAACATAGTTTTAGCCATCTCATCAGGTTCAGCAATAGCATAGCATACTGCTTCACAGTGTTTTGCCGCCCTCTCTAAGTGGTTTAGAGGGTGAGCATATTGCCCCAAACAATCTGGGTCCTCACTTTGCCAACCTCGGAAGGATGGAAGGCTGAGTCAACCTTGAGCTTGGTGAGATTCAAACTGCCAAACTGCAGGCAGCTGGTGATCAGCAGAAGTAGCCAGCAATACTGCATTCTAACCACTGCGTCACCATAGCTCAATCCTTCAGATGCTTTCATCAGATGATACCTGTCATCAGATGATACCTTTCATCTCCTGGAGCTCCTCAATAAGCCAAGAAGTTTCCCTGGATTGGAGAACTGGGAAAGACCATTCAGGCACAATTTCAGTCTAAATTCATAACAAACCACTACATTGTGTTTTATTGTTGTTTAGTATGTTTTGTATGCATGTGTGTGTTAAGGGTTGCTTTAACTGCATTTTTGTTATCTGAACTGTAATTAACTGCAATGAGTTTGACATACGGTTACCCTTGAAGACCAACTGGATGATTTAGCTGATTCAGCACATAGCAACATAGACAGAAATAATATTCTGAGATATGACTAAAGTATATGGGAGTTGTAGTTTCACATTGGTTGTCACTTTTAAATCCTGCATGGTTTAAAGCCATTCATGGTTCAAGGCCCAGATAATTCTCTTACTGCCTGTTCTGGGCTGTCTCTGCCTTTATAGTGAACAAGACTTGCTGAGGGTCCTGCTACTGAGGAAATGTCATTTGCAATGAACTTTACTGTTGAGCCTTCTCCCACTTCCTGTGGAACAGTCTACATTAAATACTGGGGCCATACCTCTTTACTATGTTTTTGAAATGCTGTAACAATGTAGCTCTTCAAAATGACTTTTTAGAGTACAGGTAGTTCTTAGTTAACAACTGGGATCAGGAACTCTGTTGCTAAGCAATATGGTCATTAACTGCAACATCAAATGAATTGTGCTGACTAACAACATCAGTTTTGGCAGTTCCAGTTGTGGTTGCTAGGCAAATTCTTGAAGTCATTAGATGCAATGTGATGTGATCATTGCACTTTCCTGATGGTTTCCCCATTGACTTGTAGGAAGCCAGCAATGAAGGTCGCAAATGCCACTCACAAGATTGTGGGGTGCTGCAATATTTACAATTACAAGCCAATTACCAAGTGCCTAAATTACAATCCTGTGATTGCGGGATGCTGAAGTAGTCACAACTTCCAAGGACTGGCTATAAGTTAACCAAGGATTAATTGAATGAAAACTACACTATCTTATAATGTTAGCTATTATTTATATTATTAAACATATTCCTATGCAATCATAATCAAAATGAGTCTCAGCAGCTTACACCAAATATATGTTTTAACTTTTTCTGTTTATACTGTTGTGACTTTATTGTTAGCTACATATTTTTGAGTAGCATCTACAGTATTTCAGAAAATAAACATAAAACCAGAAAATCTTTCTGACAAAGCATTCTTGATATACTGATATTCTAAATAAATAAACATGAAATGTATCCTTGATTCCTCTACTTGAGTAAATCTCATTAGTTTATTTAGGAATTTAGTTATATTCATTTAGTTAAACTTGAAAAAACAATTTAGTCAGTAATAAATCTGTCTAACCTGGACATTTCAAGATGTCCATCTGAATACTGCTCTAGTTTGTCAATCTCTGGCTGGAGAAAAGTATCCAACAATTCAAAAGAAAAGGCAACTTCTTCAGCTGAAGGAACATGCCACTGAATATCAAGTTTCTGTAGATTACCAGGTTTACCCCAGTCCTGTAAAAATAACACAAGGGTGTACATTCTGCCTTTAGAAAAATTAGAAAATAATTGTAAGTCACAACATTTAACAAGGATATTTTTCTTATTTCAGACAAAAGGATCTTAAACACTTGACTTGGTAAGAGATGAATTAAAAGAATATTAATATTCAATCCAGGTCACCAGTTAGACTATTTTTTTAAAGTTTTTTAAAGTTAAAATTGTTTTTTTTTAACAAACTACATTCCTTTTTTCCAATTTAACTTAGGTCGCAAATGTTATAGTATAAAAAACATAAATGTTATAAATTATAAGGACAGAAAGAGTTTCATGACAGAGAGACCACCTTAAAAAACCATGTTCAAATTCGTTAGGCAAAAGAAGGCACATGAACTCAGATGGAGTGGGTGGAGGATCATGTGTTAAACACACTGGCTGCATTCCACTCATTGCTTTTGAGGTCAAGACCAGCACTTTCAGGTGTGTTTGGAACTGTAATCAGAGTAACATAGTTCTTAAGTATGCCACACGAAAAGTAGCTATAAATAGCAACCATACTACTTGATAGATGGTATCATGTGCCAATTTCAAGGAGTTTATCCAAAATGATATGCAAACAACAGGATCTTAAGTTCATGTTTTCTAATCTCTTCTTTTTCTATATCTATAAAAGAGAGGTGGGGTGCAGATGAGAGGTGGGGTGAGTATGTGCCCTATATAAACTTTCAGTCCTGCACCAATCTTCCTCAAACTTGGCAGATAGTAGCAAAGCGTAGTAAGATCAGCACTATCGGGGTCACCAAATGGTAGGAGGCCTTTTTGCCCCCTTTTGGGGGGAGCAAAGAGGACACTCTTAATGAACAAGCAGCAACTCTATTGAGCGTGTGCGATTTTCAAACTGACTGAGGCACCATATTCAAACCTCTGAGGAGCCATGTTTTATACATATAAATTCCAGATTTGCCCC
>JANHGC010006939.1:239207-250392 GCA_027560395.1 Boaedon fuliginosus | reverse complement strand
TTTTACTTTCGTTTACTTTCGTTTTACTTTGGGCCTCTCTTTTCTATGACAAACTTAACAAAGTACTTATAGCAGCCGTCATCTCATCAGACCCTGTACAGCCAGAATCCAAGTCCGACCGAATCTGAATGATTTTGTCCGACAAAAACTGGGCAAATTCGTCAGTTCTACCCTGCAAGGGTTCCTCGGCCTCCGGTGGTCTCAGGAGAGTACGAGTCACCCTAAACAGAGCAGCTGGACGACAGTCTGCGGGCGCGATAAGAGCAGCATAGTGCGCTTTGCCGCTTTTATCGCCACTAAATAGGTCTCAATATGAGCTCCCAATAGTGTTCGGTTGGATTCAGTCTTCTTCTATTTCCAGCAGCGCTCTAGACGTCTCCGCCGTCGCTTCATCCCCCGGAGTTCCTCGGTAAACCAAGGGGATCTTCGGGATCTGAGAGTGGTGAGAGGTCGCAAAGGCACAACACGGTCCAAAGCCTCAGCTGCCGCATTATTCCATGCAGCCACCAAGGATTCGGGCGTGTTGTGGGTCAGGGAACTAGGAATCTCCCCAAGCTCGCTCTGGAACCCAACTGGGTCCATTAGGCGCCTGGGGCGGAACCACCTAGTCGGTCCCGCCTCCCTGCGGGGGTGGGGCGGGCATCAGAAGATCCAATGTAATAAGGGAGTGATCTGTCCATAGCAAGGGTTCTACTACTATATCCCCCACACCCAGATCACGGCACCAAGACTCGAGATGAAGATGAGATCGAGCGTGTGTGTCCCCCCCCCTATGGGTCGGACCCTGAACTACTTGGGTCAAGTCCATGGTTGCCATGGAGGCCATGAACTCCCGTGCTACATACGAGGGGTTGCCCAGGGATGGCAGGTTGAAGTCCCCAAGCACCATCAGCCTAGGGAACTCAACCGCCAGCCCGGCAACCTCCTCCAGCAGCACGGGCAGAGCTGATGCTACGCAGCCGGGAGGCAGGTACATTAGCAACAAACTCACCTGAACCCCTAGGTCCAACTTCAACAGAAGGGACTCACTCCCGTCAATCTCAAGAGCAGCGCCCCTGACGCATAATTCCGCTTATAGGGGAAATGAGGTGGGGTACAAATACAAATAAATAAATAAATAAATTACCGCCACCCCACCACCCCTGCCCTGGCGTCGCATCTGGTGCACCACCTGAAACCCAGTGGGGCACGTTTCAGTAAGGGGAAAACCCCCTTCCAGCCCCAACCAGGTCTCGGTGATGCACACCAGGTCGGCTCTCTTCTCCTGGATTAATTCCTGGATCAGAGGGGCCTTATTGACAACAGACCTGATGTTGACAAGTAGCAGCCAGAGTCCAGGGCCCTATGTTCCTGGACCAATGGGCCCCTGAGAAGAGCCAGAGGGGTCAGAACACGGCACCGCCCATAGATGGCGGGGACGTGTTCCCCGATGATGGCTTATCCCTTGGTTCCCGCCATATCTGCCTCTCCCAGACACCACTGTAACCCTCGGCCCTAACCGGGACCACCCCTCCCCCTCTATCTTACCCCACGCAGGCCTGCAGGTGCGGGGGGGGGGGTCCAGCCCCTCCACATACACTCACACAATCAACAAACAATTCATTTACCTAAAAATAAATTAAATATTCAATTAGAATTAAAAACCTTAACACAACAATATAAAATCCCAATTAAAACAAACAATCACAATAATAATGTATCTCACTGTGCAAATATGCAAAAAGTGCAAATGCTAATATGGGCAATAATATAAAACCACATGGGGAGGGAGGGCGAAGAGGGAGAGGGGGAAAGCTCGGAGTCTATGGCAATCCAAATGATAGTAACATGAGGACAGGAAATGACCAGGGGAGAGGGAAGAAGAAGGAGGAAGAAGGAACAATCATGGCCGCGCCAGCTAAAAGGACATTTCCTGCTGATCCAACAGATGTTTTTCAACCAGCTGCAAGTTCTTAGTCCGATAGCCAGAATGGTAACAAAGTCGGCTAGTCATAGTCCACGTTCCAATCATTCAACAGGCAGACCTTACTGACTTCCTTAACTAGTCTTGTAAAATAACAAGATTGTCTCCAATCCGGCGTCAGTCAGAGCGAAGGCTAGGAGTCACAGCAGGCAGAATGGTTCCCCTGGAAAACAGTCCGATGGCCCAGCGTCTTTGTGATGGTCTCATTTCCTGCTCTAACCCCCCCCAATCCACAATAGGTAGGGAGGAAAACAGGAAGAAAAGGGGCCCCGACACCCAGACCCATTTCAGGGCTTACGGTGCAAGGGTCCTTACAAAGAGCCCGGGTTCTGGCGTCTTCACATAACTGCGGAGACTCTGATTCCAAGCAGCCCGCTTTGGCTCTGCCATCAACTCCAGCTTCCGCCGCAGGGCCGACTGAGAATCCTCCAGGCTCGACCTCTCCTCGGTCTCCATTGTCCTCAAAATAAAGTCCTTGGGCAGCCAGCCGTCCTGCTGCCCTCGCTCGCGAGTGCTCGGGCTCTCCATGGTTCGACAGCACTGAGGAGAATAAGCCGCTTTCCCAGCCACCGGGTACCGAGCGCGGTCCCCCCACTGGTAGACCTGCGCCCTCGGTTCGATCTTCCATCCCGTGGCCTCAGCGGCGCCCCTCCGACTCCTCCGACTCCTCCAGCTCCGGAACCCCGGGAACTCCATTTAAGCTGTCACAGGTTCCAAGCCTCCGCCAATCCCTCCACTCTCTCTCCATGCCAAAATTGCCCGGCTAAGCCTGCAGTGAGAAAACAAATTCGCCAGTTGAAAAGTCCTCATAACTAATCTTCATATATTAGCACAATCCTAATAATCACATACAGATCTTACATATTATTCATATATTGGAGAAGATAAACTATCCCAAAAATGTGTTCCCTAAAATGAAGAGCACATGAGCTCATGACATTGCATAGAAATCACATCTATTGTTAAACTGTGAGCAATACAAAAGTACCCTTTTTGCTAGACTGTGAACACTGGAACTAATATTTTTGTATTTTATAAACAAAACTGATTTAACTGTATATTCTTGATTGTCTTATAGAAAATTTGAATATGACACCAAAAGGGACTATTTGGAGAAGTGGCTATTTAATATCCCTGACTGACAAATAGGATTGGGCAGGGATTGGTGTAGGAAAGCATTGTGTATAAGTTCTTTCATAGAAACCTTAACGCCATTTGAATATGAACAAAAACTCAGCATTCCATGAGCAGATTTCTGTCTCTATGGCAGTCCATAGTTTTGCTCCAAAGACTGGGGAAGTCCCTATGGAACCTAATTTAACTATATAGAGGGCATTTCTAGAATAATAAACACATTCCACTAATTTCATCTTCAAAAAGGCACCAAATTAATTTCACCCAGTGATCCCAAATGTGTGGCCAATATCTAAAATTTGTAATTATAGCAATTAAAAACTGAAGATATTTAATAATATATTAAAAACAGGAGATTACCAGATCTTTCAACTGCATATAATTAAAGAAGAAGGACAGAAAAGTCTATTTGTATGGTTACTGGGCTACTGCTAGTGGTTGTGCACTTATACACAACCACAAGAATCAATATACATTGATTCTTTCCAATGGATAGTTTCTGTCCTACTTTCAGATGACTTGCAGATATATTCCTTTGCAGCTGTTGCTGGTCTTGTAATAGCATTAGGCTTTAATTCAAGACAGTTAGTGCCAATCAATTCTGTCAGCGTAATGTGTTTTGAGGTTCCCAAGGAGGAAATCTCTATCCTGTAAGAAAAGCAGATAAGGAGAACTAAAACAAGAGTGATAAACACCGAAGTATGAATCTAGTAATGAAAAAAGCCTTATGAAGTGTAAACATTTCTTGTATGTATGCCTGTATGTATGTTTAGCAATCAATACTGTCTCAGTTACTTTAGCTTTAGCAGACTTACTTAGAAGTAAACATTGACCTGTAGAGTATTTTTAGTTTGTATTTCTAAACTTGTCTCCCATCTGATCAACAGCTTGATGCATTTGTCACATTGCACTATACACAACATGCCGCCAGGGCCACATTAGATTGGTTTCATATAAGACAGGATATGTCAGCTTCTCCTTCCTCATTAATGTATGATTAGGAAGATAATCAGCAGCTGAGCAAAATGCTTATTGTTTTAAAATCAATTCACTTGATACTTGACATTCAAAAGAACATCACAGCCAAACCAGTAATGCCATTTTGAACTGTTAGTTTTAAAATTAATGGCATTCATTACTTCTAAAATAGCACTGGGTGGAAAAAAAAGACAAGAAAACTTGTCTAAACAAAAAGACAGGGAAAATATTTGTAAGAATGGTTTTACATTAAATTACATTAAACATGAAGTGGACTTATTTCAGTCTTCCCATACATAAAATAGCCTAGGAAGCAAAAATGCACTGATTTTTTTTTAACAGCGGAGACATTCTGGGTCAGGAGTGTCAAACTCAAGGCCCGCGGGCCAGATGCAGCCCAGGGGGGTTTAGATCTGGCCCACGGGGCCACCCTGGAAACAGCGAAGGACCAGCCTCTGGTGCCTCAGCCTGGCCCAGGCCAACCGGGTGCTGATTTATAACCGGGTGGTGGCTGGCAGCATGCTGGAGAAGGCTGGGGCAGCCCTCCTGAGCTCGGGTTTTGCTGGCAGCATGCTAGCAAAACAAACTACTAGCAAAAGTGGCATTTGATCACGAGGCAAGAAGGCATCAAGAAATGTTTCCCCTTTTGCATTTGAGCATCCAAGAAAGGATGGGAAAGGAGAAAGGGAAAGAGGAAAGACAAAGAAAAAGGGACAATGGGAAGATGGGAAGAGAGCAAGGAGGAAAAAGAAAGAAAGAGAAAAAGGAGGGGATGAGATTATAATGAAAGGGACAGAGGGTCTGAGGGAAGTCCTGCACTTAGCCATCAGCAGCCCTGCTGCCCTTTCACCATCCCCTTGTCTCCTCCTCCTGACCTCTCCTGGTGATCTCCCATCCTAATGCTGAGGATGCTTTGGTTACAAAGCCGGATCTCCTTGCATGGCGAGGGAGTGGGACTCCCTCTGACCCACACACTTTGTCCTCCCACATACACCATGAGCATGCTGGCCAAGGAGAGTGAGCATAGCAGCAACAGCAGCCTCAAAGAGGAGGTAAGTGCAGCCAGGCACCGCCTTTGGGAAGCGGGGCTGGACTAGGCTGGGCTGTGGGGTCTCAGTGCCCTGGGAGCTTGATGGTGGGCTGGGTACTTGCCCTCCACTGCCTAGGGCTCTGGACAGCCTGTGGCACAGTCCGGGGGTCCTCCACGTGGCCTGAGGGGGACGGAGAGGCTCCTGTGGAGGACAAGGGTTTGGTCCTCTCCCTGGTCTCGCTTTCCTTCATTGGAGATAATGGATCCCCCCAGTCTTGCCATGAATGACATCAAGCTGGTCATGCCCACCCCGGCCATGCCCACCTGGGCCCCCATGAGGTCAAACACAACCCTGATGCAGCCCTCAATGAAATCAAGTTTGACAACCCTGTTCTAGGTGCAAGCAACTCTACCCCCCACAAAAACAATTTCCATTTACATGGCTCATAAAGCAGAATTATGTCAAACTCAGATAGCAGCAGCAGTACAAGAAAATTACAATTTATCTATTGTGTACAGCATTCAAAAGAAACAAGACATATTTATTTTATTACACCATGCAGATTTTTGGCACCTTCATATTATCTACCTACCTACCTGTCTAATCCATCCACATGCCCATCCATCCATCATCTATTATCTACCATATTTGTATAGCCACCCGTTTCATATAGTGATTGTTAGAGGAAGAAATTGATGGAATAGTTGCCATGCATCGTGGAGAAGAGTAAAGAGTAAAGACGTGAGCCATTTATTTTCAAATAATTAAATCTTTTTAAAGTATGCATTTACTTGACTAAAAATGCAATATATTCAGCCTGTGTCTAACAATGGATCTAGAATAGCAATGGACAATGCAACATAAGATTTCTATATATTTTAACATATATTTGTCTAAACACTGATATTCTATATTATATATTTTGCAAGGAGGGACAAAGGAAGGTAAAAGGCTTATATGAGAGGAGGGGGTTCCTCCCCTACTGTATAATTCATTAGATCAGGTATTTTCTCCTTGAGGGGGGATCAGGTATCTCCCCCTTGTGCATGAGCACAGCATGCTATGAGCATGAACACAGCATGTCATGGTCAGCAATACTCTGGCATGATTCTATGTGATCTATATAATTAATGAAATACATAGAAGTAAAATACATAAAAACCAATAAGACCACTAATTTAAATTTTTAAAAAAATGGTGGCTAGCATTAAGAGAGTTAATGCTAAGAGAGAGAGCATCAGTTAACAATCACATAGCCATCAAATAGGCTGTACTCTACCATGGAATCCCTAAAATCACTGACAATATCACGGTTTGGCCAACAAGGTTGTGGCCAGCCTCACCTCAAGGTGAATAATGTTTCACAGGGTAGGGGATACAGCAGAAAAGGCTTTCCTCCCAGGCCCTCCCAGATGAAACTTCTTATTGGTTTACAGTTATCAGAAATGAACTGACATGAAATGATTAGCCATGATCCCTGACAGTGCCACACCACAGGGTCTGACAGTAAGGCCGACTTCAAAATCAGTGGGATCTTAGAGACCCAGGATCCCTCTACTAATAGAACACACACCTAGATGCACACTTTCTCTTGGCAACAAAGATGTTGAAAATTCATATTCAGTCAGCCATATTCTTGAGGCTAAAGATACAGTCTTCTAAGGCTCAAAAGCATTCAAAGCTAAACTCTTTTTTTTATTATTATTTTTTTATTAGTTTTACATAATACAGAAATTAAAATGTCTCTTTTTTCCAAGCAGAGTTTGGGTTGGTTACAAAATTTTCCTCAATTAAATTTATACATATAAATTTTGTTTCATTTCTTCCTGATATTTTATTTAAATTCTTCTATAATGTTATCTATTAGTAATAATAAGTTTATTAAATCTTCTGAAATGCTAAAGTGTTAAGAATAGTCAATGTTTAACTTAAAAATTGTCAATAAAAAGGTATTCTTACAGGATAAAAAATAAAAGATTTTATTTGTTGCTAAGAAGACAAGGAAGTTTAAAAACATATATATAAATCATTCAAGATACTATCCTGTTTCTTCTTAAAAGGGTGTTTAACCTTTTTTACGACATTTTGGTATGGCCCTTTCCCGCTTAGTCTCAGTCAGTTTTAAAATCTCTCTTTTCTTTTCGTCCTTCCCTTCCTCTTTCCCGTCTTTCACCTTCTTCTCCAGTCTCTTTTTTTCTCTGCTGCTAGGTTCTCAGTTTTTCCTTATTTGGCTTTTAGCGTCTTGGATGTTCCTTTATCCCCCATTCCACATCTTTTAATAGTGTAATTGCGTATATCCATTTTGTTTACGCAGGATGCGGGCTCCTCCACTCTTTCCTCCGTCTCCAGGACTTTGTTAACACTTTCAGCGCCCTGTTCCTGCTGGTTTGGTGAATCCCCAAGCTTTTCAATTTTTTTATTTATATCTTGTAGTTGGCGAAGAATGTTTAAACCAATATCTCAGATTTCCCCCAGCTCATTCTTCATTTCATCGCATAGATCATTTGCTTGTGAGGCTGCTTTAACAATATCGTCAATCACGGTCCGGTCGCCATTTTAAAGTTCTAAGAATACACTTTTGTTTTTGTTTTTTTAAATCAAAATTTTCTGTCTTTCTACTAAGATGTTCAAGTGTCCTGCTCTTAAGACCCCCTCAAAAATGTCCACAAAATAAAACTGAGAGACACAGATGGGGCGGGGGAGCTTTTCCCAAAAATGTAAAAGCAAGTCCCGCAAGTCCAAACAGAAGAAGAAACTTACAGATTGCTGCTAACACCTTCTTCTTTTACTGTTCTCCCATTTTCCATTAAGCACTTTATAGCCAAAAAGGAGCTGTTTCAGCCATTCTGAGATCTGCTTGGATTCTTTTCCTTTACCTCCTGCATGATCTTATTGTCTAGTTTGGTTCGGTTTGGTCACCATTTTGGTGCCGACTTTACCGGCCATCGGCTTTGGAGCAGATACCTAGATGGAGAGATGATTGCGATTCTTCTCGACCCCTCTGGACCACGCTCCCTCGCTTCATTTCCCCTCCAGGGAAACTTTAGGTCCTCAATGGACCTTTCGGGCCGGAAAGCTGGGGGCCGGATTGCAGAGCCCCATCAATCCTGCAACCCCGTCGCCGGAAGTCAAACCGGAAATCTCTGTAATTCTGTTTTATATTTTAAAGAAAGAATAAAAGTGAGGGCTTCATCACATTAGTATTTCCATAAAATACACCTCTTAATAACAATTTTTTTATAATAAATGATAATCAGAAAACAAGAAAACAATTAGATTAGAAACGGTCTATTAAATATATTTATCTTAAGTCACAAATCTTGTTTACAAAAACAGCATAAAATAGGTTTGTAAAGCCCTAAAGACATTTAGCAGTCTTCCAAAACACCAGCCTTTCTGTCTTTCTCATCCACTTCAACATGTGCCTCGAATTGATCAGGGCTATTTTTACTATTTACAGATCTATTTAGACATCAAGTGATAGCTGTCCAGCCATGCCTATCTGTAAATCTAGAACTCACAGATAACATCAGCCAGTGAAAATTGTTTTTAATCCAATAGCTGATCACAGACAATTATTAGCTACTCAGGACTCTTTTCTTCTAATTTCAAACTTGTCAATAACTGCGTCCTCTTCCTATTCATAACCCCCAGGCTCCTCTGGATTTGTGCCTAAACAAACAACTGATTTTTGTTACAGGAAAAATAGAAATATATTAGCATTCCTCTTCTTTTATCTACTTGCCTATACACATGTCCATGAACATTTGTCCATTGTTACACAACATCCCACTGGCAATTTGGGAGCAGGTGTGTGAAAGGAGGTTGATAATTTAAAAATATGGTAACTGTATTGAAAATCCTAATTACTTAATTATCTGTTACATTTATTACTTGTCTTTCTTCTAGGAGCTCCAGATGGTGTATATATCATTTCTTCTCTAACTTTTGCCCACAATATCATGGAGAACTCTGGTTTGGAAGCAACACAGAATAATAAAATGAGCTTCTATTGTTTTGGTAGATTTCTACTTTGGGTCCTGCTATTCCTACTCTGAAAAACAAAAACCCAAACTTCTTGAAATTTATTTTGTTTAAAATGATGTTTGGGAAAGGTTATCACTTTTGTAGACAATGAAAGAGAGGTATTGCTGGGATATTGCATGGTTAGAGAAGTGGATGATAGTTGCTTGAAAAGACTCTACCAACTGAGGAATGAGGAACAAAACAAGGGGAGATAACTGTGAAACAAATAAATGTGGATAAGGCATGGTACATGAAGGGTTTTAATTGCTGTATGTGACTGAGCTGTATGAATAACTGTGAAGAACAGGAGAAAGAATCACAATTAAGATAATGGTCAGATAAAAGAAACCTGAGTCCAAAATAGAAATGTAATTTGAGAAAATGTCTCAGACTTGAGGCACATTCAGATTTGCAAGATTCTGTGCCTGTCACCTTATAATAAAAGTAGTATTAGCGTTCATAGTTTTGGTTTTTCAGCCAAGTCTACATGAAGGACTGAGAATCCTAGACTGCCAGCTATTTCTAAATGGGCAGGTATTCTGTTCCAGTCCAAGGACACACAAATACACGAAGATGGTTTTGTTCTTTTTACTAAGGGAGGCCTGCAAACATAGAGGTAAGTTCTTCCAAAACTTCAGCAAGTTTGGCTTACAAATGTTCCAAATGAAAGTGGCCTCTAGGGGGAACGTTAGGTGAAGTCCAAGGGTCAAGCTTGTAGTAGATTCATAAGCCAATCCAGATTCAAAGTCAGGGTTGCAAGTTAAGGCACATGGAGTGGGGATTAACGGGTGGTTCATTGTTCACAGGGAGCTTGTGCTTGTTGCTCCATTTTAATAGAAACGGCCCTGCTTTAGTTCATTTAGCAGAGCAAGACTCCTTCCATGAAAGCAATCTCACAGAGTGCCTTTGTTCTACTCTCTTGGATGTTGAGGCTATTGAGCTCTTGCACTGGGTGGGAGGAGGCAGTAATTCCATGCCCTCATTACCCTGCCTTCAGAGGGTAATGGCAGCTGTGACTGCTGCATGCAGTTTTTTCCGACCTCCTTTGCCTGCTCAGAGTGCTGTTGCTGATGTTGCTCAATATTTTTGAATACCTGGCTCTGGCATTAGCTGCCCATCATCAGTCCCCTCCTCTGACTCCAGATCTGAGTCCATCATGACAGTAGGCAGGACCATGATCAGGTGGAGGACGTGATCAAGCCTTTGCACAGCTTTCATTAGTGTGGTTGAGCACAATGATCTTTCAGTTGTAATTCATACCTCATCCCAACTTGTTCAGATCACTGCAATGTATTCTATGTGGGGCTATCTTTGAGGATTGTCTTGAAACACTAGTTGCTTTCAATTTATTATTGTTTATTGCTATTAATCACTGGAAATATTTTTAAGTTTATCAGGATATACAGCAAACGCAATAAATGAGTAAATGAATGCTGGTACACAAGCAATTTGGCATTTGGGCCCCTTTCTAGTGCCATGCCACTGTGTTAATATCATGGAAGCCAAGGAGCTGATACAAAGCAAAAATGTAAAGCAAGAATCCATAAATATATTTTTCCTGATGAAGTATCTACAGTCCTGGAAAGGCATTTCTCTTTTCAGGGGGATGGGAATAGCACTGATGTGAGAATATTTTCCCACTGAATATCAGGGAAAGGAAAGTCAACCCAACCCAGTGCCAGGATTCTACTATTTGCGGAAGGGTCTCTTAACAGTTGCTGCTAGCTGGCTGGGGAAATCTGGGGGCTGAAGTCCACACATCCTAAAGGTGCCAATGTTTGGAAAGCACTAAGACGGCTCTTTAAGCATTGGCTGAAATTCTCAATAACAGTTTACCTAATAGCAGCCTTACTACCCTGTTTTGCACTAATTGAAAATTCTGGCAATCCTTAAATGTGATCCCATTTATTTATTTAAAAAATTTGTATAGCCACTTACAGTATCTTAAATCAAACTATGGGTGGCTTACAATCAAAAGCAAAACCCATATATATAATAAACCCAATGACACCCCCCACCCCCCCAAAAAAAAGCCCACAGAAAAACCTGGCAC
>JANHGC010006939.1:152647-163792 GCA_027560395.1 Boaedon fuliginosus | reverse complement strand
CTACCCTGTTTCCCTGAAAATACGACCTCCCCTGAAAGTAAGACTGAGCTTGATTTTTACACGCATGCCCAATCTACGTGTGCCCCTAACTAATAGGTTAGTCAGTGGATGACACCCCCTGAAAATAAGACTAGGTGCCTTTTTTGGTGGCAAAAAAAAGTAAGACAGGGTCTTATTTTCGGGGAAACACGGTAAGATTGAAAAGGGCCAACATATAGTCTGTGGGAGAAATCCTGTTCAAGCATATGCGGCAAATCCCTGCTATCTCTGTAATTTAATTGGGTTCTCCCTGCCCCATTCTCAAAAAGGACTTTTAGAATTGGTCTGTTCACATCTGAAAAGGATGAAGATGGATCTTAAATCTCACCACCACCACCCCAGCAATTTTTCTCTGAAATTCAACACACTGTTTTGTACTTAGGTTTACCTCCCATGCCTAGTTTAAGAGTTGAATAGGGGAAAGGATCTGGAGAGAAAAGGGTGAAATAGGCATTTTTCCTGCCTCTCTTCCCCCATTTTCCATTCTAGATGTTCCTTTCCTGAGGTCATTTTGCAAAGGGGAAGAATCAAGATAGAGTTTATTGTTCACAGTTGTGGTATTTCCTGGAGGGTTGCCTGACTGATCAACAGGTTCATTTTCAGTAAAGCCCTGACTTAGACGAAAGTAAAGCTGACCACTGGGATGGGAACAGGAGTGTATATTCACATTCATTCCCATTATTTTAGGACTAGATCTCACCTAGCAAAGTGTTGTTCTTTTGCAATGTTTCCACTTTTTATGCCCATCTATTTAATGCGACACAATGAACTGGTTACAAATAATGTCATGCTGCAACAGTGCATTGTCTTACTGCAGAGTGCAGATGGCCTGCAAGAGGAAAAGTAGTCCATGAAAGAATTTGTGTACCATGCTTCTGGGTTACTCCATTTTTAAAGCATGGAAAAACACTGCATAATGGATGCCCCTTCCTATCCCTGTAAAGTGGCCTATTTGTACTCTAGTACAGGGATGTTGGTAGGACTATATTTCCAAAAGAGGGTCATTTGTGCAAAGCGGAGTTTTTCTGATGTACAACAGAGATTTGATTTTCACAACTCTCCTTATTACTCCAATCCAAGGTTTTCTGATGCAAAACAGAATTCCATTTTCAAAATATTATTGTGGCACGGTGCCCAGATAGAAACCCAAGCAAAACAAAGTGGTACTACATTCAACTCCTTGTAATCTGAAGAGTGCATGGAATTTATATCTGGAAAAGGAAACATGTATGTCTTTTGCAGTTTCTCTATAACGTCTCTGTGTACTTAGCACACGTGGTTTTGTCTTTGAGACAAGCATTTGCTACTGTTGGAGTTAGCCAAATACTTTCGGAAAGTCTGTAAGGCCTTTCACATCTGGGCTGTGGAAGTTTCGACCACTACATTAAAAAAAATATTGCTTATGAAATATAACAAAAGCTAAAGAGGGAGGAAAGAGAAAACACATTCACACACATAAAAGTACGTAGACATACCGGTATATACATTCAATTTTAAAGCAGCAGATTAAACCTTGACCACATCCATGACGCTTGATTGCAAAGAATTGTATCTTTTTCCTACCAACTGGAGGTGAACTGGATTTTTACCACTATGATCTGGTTGATTCGTTTATTTCTGTTTTACTTGTGTGTGTTCTAGAAGAGAAGCCATTTTTCTCCAGATAAAATTAAAATTTGGTGACAGTACTTTCAAATGGATTAGGAACCAAATATTTAGCAGGGTTATAATTCATTTGGGTGGAGTCGAAGATCAAGCTGGTCTGTCTATCCACCTAACACTAATAAAGAGTATTATTCTCCATTAGTGAGCAATATACAACAAGCTGCCAAATTAAACTGCCTGTCTATGTTCACTTTTCCTTTTCAGAATACCAATTAACTGCAGCATAACTATTATTTCTACTGCTGTCTTGTTTTAATTGTAATTTCATTCATTCTTCTTTTACTATAGCATTGCTTACTAACATAACATTTTTGCTCAATTTAAGTCAATAACATATTTGACATTTAACAGGTTACCCATATTTCTGGTTGCTTATCTTCACAGATAATAACAATGGTTAACCATGAATCAGTAATGCATGAGCAATTTACTCTCAAGAAGAGCATAGGGAATTATACTGCATGATCTGAAGAGAAGATCCTAGAAGAGAAAATGAGAAAAAATAATATCCCTCACTCATACATTTGTTGGTTTGTTTCCTAGAAAAGTAAAACAAAAGATAGATTTTGAAGCATTTTCTTTTTAAAATGATATGCAGAATTGTAAAAATACATAAGAAATTGGTTTATATGAAGAAATGCACATATCAAAAATAATATGTGAAAAGGCACAGCAAGGATCAGTTTTCACAAGTTCATAAAGATGAAAATGTTAAAAAAGAATCAGAAGAAATGGAAATTGTTGATAGAAAGAAGCTCCCCGAAGTAGGAAAAACAAAGAGAAACATCAATGCTTAAACCTCAGCAGCTGAGCTTAATTATTATCTCACTAAAATACATATTTCAAGTTTATATTAGCAACATTATTTTAGGAGTAAAAAGTTATATCTAATATACCAGTACATTATAAAATAACAAATTGACCTTATGTCAACAAAGGATGCTAAGAAGTACGCTCCTCCCTCTTAATCTATATTTTTCTAGGAAACAAAGGACAAGTGCTTTCCCCCAATTACTGCAAGAGATTTGGGAATTTTACATCTGTAACATGATCCTTAAGGTGGATGCTCCCATTAGTTTAACAATGGGTTCAGTGGATGGGTTCATGCATGGAGATAAATCATTTGATTGTTTTTAGTTTAGCATGAAATGTGTCCTAGCAACTGTGGCATGATGTTATATGCAAAGTAGATTCCATGGGTTATTCAACCAAGGTTTAAATCCTAGCTTAATATAACATATGTCGGCACTCATTGCTGTTCTGTCTCTCCAGGTGGTTTGGTGCCAACACTTGACCTAGTCTTGTACTTCTTCCAACTGGCCAGCAATTTTTTTCTGTATTGCTTCATGCAGCTGCTTCTACTTTTTAGTCTTAAATAAAACAGGGTTTACGAATAGAGGGGCCTGTGGCATTCATTGTGAGGACTTCAGCAGTTTTATTTGCAAAACCCGGCCTTATACTTACATTGTACTGTATATGAAATGTAATGTTATATTTGAAATGTTCAAAGTTTTTTCTGAAGGGCAGTAATGGGTTGTTGCTCTGCTAAAAAGCTGGAATATTTGTGCTTTCAAGCCATGAAATCCAGTGCTGAAAGAAAGCAATGCAGTTATACAAATATTTTGTGACAAATAGTTTCAGAAAATGATTATAATGGAGAGAAAATCCAGACTATTTAGCCTAGTCTTCCCAAACTTAACACTTTCCAGACGTGTGACACCAATTCCGTAATTGGAAAAGAGCCAGTTGGTATAGTAATTTGTGAGCTGGAATATTTCAACTTCTATATCTTGGAGGTGTGGACCAGGAGAGCTTGGGAGTTCATGGCTGCTGTGACAACCATAGGTTTCTCCCAAGTAACCACTGGATGTGGTTTTAATTTGGAAACAGCATCTGATCTGAAGTTAATATTTCATGTCATGAGCAGACCAGTATCTGGCTCCATTGAAACTCACATCGATCACTAAACATTGGTATCCATCTGTTGGTATCTACTAGCTAGTGAGGTCTACCTATCAGTCAGGTAGATGAGATATGCCCTTTCTGCAATTTAGTGCTATTTTGTAGAAGTTGCCAATGAGTTTCTGTGCCCAGTTCAAGATCTTGGTGATTACCAATATAGCCCTTTATGGCTGGGTTTGTTGTTACCTAAGGGACCATCTGCTTTGAGTAGAATCTGTCTACCCTACATGGTTTAAAATATAAAGAATGCTTCCAGTATCTATCCTGAGAGAGATTAGATGGTTAGAACTATCATTAGCTGAAAATCACTATGATGAGTGTGTAACCACTGTGAGTTTTTTTAAGTAGAAGTAGTTGCCCTTTGTAACACAAATTGTGCTTTCTCTGGATCATCAGAGTATTTTTGAACCTTTACTTTCCAGCTCATCTCCCCCTACTTTGTTTCTTTAATTAGACTTTTCTCTTTATTTTTTTCTTGTCTCTTTCCATCTGATCTCTATTACCTTTTTCTAAGAATGGTGATGGTAGAAAGGTGTACAAACCTTTCACTCTGTTAAGCTAAATGTTTCCAAGGTAGTAGTCAGTAGCCATTGTTTGGAAAAAATAATGCCATCAAGGAATGGAAGAAAATAAAAAAATGGAGCTCTGCATTCATTCCCTCAGGTTTCTTAATTCCCCATTCTTCTTTTAATAACTCTATGTTTCAAAAACGTAGGAACAGATCATATGTTCTTTAGGAATTCAAAGAGCATATAAATAGATATGGCCAATGCCGTCCAACTATTTCCCTCCATTAGTCCAATTGTAACCCAGTCACAATTACTACTGTTAAAGATGTAAGTGACAGGTTTAAATGATTGGCATGACCATTAAGGAACTATTTATGTGAGTGCTTGAGACCTACTCTATACCAGATATCCCATAAGTTTAAAAATATTGAAGTGTCCTTATTAATTGGCAATAGAATCTATATATTCAAACAAACAAAAATCTAAAAAGTGTGTAAGTTAGTTAAGGTTGAAAAGGCCTTCCTTCTTATTGATTTTAATGAGAAATTAGTAATCTATGACATCTGAATTCATCTGAAACTGAAGAACATAAACATTGCCCAATGTGGTCAAATATTGCTATTAATCAAACCACCCACGCTCTATTGTGTCACTTGGTACATAGCATTCTCTCTACTGGCTTCTTTATTTAAAAAAAAACAAGGATGAAAAATAGACAAGTAAAGATAAAAAAAATAAAAGTCAAGAAGGAAGCAAAATAAAAAGAAAGGCTTTTGGCTTTCTTTGGTATTGATATAGATAAAAAATACATAAAATTCTTATCCTAAAATTAACAAAAGCTCACATTTCTATAACGCCATGTAATTCTTATCATCAAATCCCAAAGACACAATTTCATTTGTTTTATTTCTCACAAAAAGTCCAAGATGGTTTCCTGGTAGAAATAAAATTGGTCAAAGTCTTTAATTTAAGCTGTCAATTTCACCATTTCCTCCAATTCCATCAGCTTCACCATTCTTTCTTCCATTGTAGGTATTTGTAAATGCTTTCACTTTTGTGACAAGAGTAGTGCTGCTATTATGTACAAAAATAAAGTTCTGTAAGATCCCTCAATCTGTTTTTCCATTAACCCTAAAAGGAAAGTCTCTGGTATCAACTGTAGATTCTACTGCCTACAGAGGTGGGGTTCAGCTGGTTCCAACTGGTTCGGGGAAACCGGATGTTAATTTTACATCTGGTTCGCCGAACTGGTCATTGCAATGACTGGCTGGCCCTGCCCACCCCTCCACTTCCCTCCCAGGAGTCTCCACAGGGCCAGTTTTGGATGCCAGGTAAGTGTGGAGGCTCTTAGAGGGCAAATAACGGGCTTCTCAGAAGTTCTGGAAGTCCAGAAACAGACCCATTTCTGGCCTCTGGAGGGCCTCTTGGGAGGCTGTTTTCATTCTCCTGGAAGCTCAAGGAAAACTTCCGGAGCCTGAGGAGGGTGAAAAACAGGCCTTCCGGAAGTTCTGGAAGTCTGGAAACAAGTATGTTTCCAGCCTCTGGAGGCCCTCTGGAGCCCCGGGAGGCTGTTCTCGCCCTCCCGGAGGCTTGAAGAAAGCCTCCAGAGCCCAGGGAGAGTGAAAAGCTCCCCCACTGTAGTGCAGGAGGCTGACTAGGCCACACCCAGTAACCAGGCAGAGAACTGATTGCTAAAATTTTTGAATCCCACCTCTCTTTAGTTACCCTTGTAGTTTCATCGCAAATATATTACAGCTGTATGGTATTCAACGCTCAATAATTTTAAGCTCCACCTATCATTTTGGCTCTCATACCTCTCAGTCCTACCTGCCTGCCTTCCTCATGCAAGTTTTCTTACTTTCATTGTAACTGTGATCCTCTTCCCAATTAGCTTCTTGCACTTAAATGAATAAACATCTCCAATCCATTTAAATTTCCTCTTCACTAATTATCAGTCCTCTGCAAAACCCTCCAGGTTTCTCTGCCCTGAGGCTATTCCATATTTTCTAGATAGTTTTTCGCTTCAACTCTCTTATGCAAATAAACGTGGCATGGCATTAACTTTTGTATTATTTTTATATTTAGTATAACTCTGGATGATTTAAGGAAATAATGCTGTGATTCATGGAGATGATTTGCCTTGTGTCTTCCACAAGAACTCCATGCCAGTGAAACATCTGTGTACGAACTATATTTCATCTCTAGAATATTGTTTATTTCCTACCATTCCATTTTTTCTTGGCAATGTTTTTTGGGTGGATCAAGCTGGACGGTTTTAAAGGTCTTGATGTCTCTTCCCATTTCATTGTCAGAAAATTGTCTAACAGATACATTTCTTTTGAAGCAAGTACACATCTGTTGAAGCCAAAGTTTTGTTTAATTGAGCTGCTTTCTTACAGCACTTTGCAGCACTGAGTCTAGTGCTGTGTGAAACAGGCCAATGGACAGTGGGGCGGAAATCGTGTCAGTATAATTGAGACAATAGATTGAAAAGAGCTGTAGAAATCCAGATATTTCCTGAAGCTTCTTTTCTGTTGTTCTTTCCATAACATGTAAATCCTTATATTTGTGCCTGGGATTTCTATCAATTGTGTAACTCTTTAAAAACCCATATTGAAATAATATGTTATCTTTAGCTCCGAACAGTTTGTTTTAGCTGTATGCATGCTTTTCTGAACATGGGAGAAACTTTGCAGGACAGGATTTTTTTTTTAAAGGCAGAGGTAAAAGGAAACCCTAAATCTTTCATCTCCAAACTATGGAAACAAACCAATCATCATAGAAATTAACATGCAATATTGCTGGTACAAAATAAAAATAACTTATTTATGCATGTAGTCCGCTTAAATCATAGCCAACTTTAAATGACAAATTTTCATATTAATATAAATAGTTCACTTCTTGATGTAACAAGAAAACTCTCTTCCAGTAAAACAAGTCTCACCAGTAGAGGGCTCTTGGGAAGGGTTGGGGAAGAGAATTTATTTCATCCCCTCAAGATTTTTGTCGACAGTAGGCATAATCACCACAAAAGGCAACAGTACACAATGCAGTGACTGCACTGGTTTATTGAACCGAAGTTTGAATACAGTAGTCCTTTTAATTTCTCAGTTCTAGCACAACTAACGAGAAGTGCAGATCAGAACAATTTTCCCATTTAATGTAAGCGGAGAGGCTGTTTAAATTATTAATTAGTTAATTAACAAAAATTGTTTTGTAGCTAGTAGATTTCAGAAATATTTCCCAGTATGAAGAAAGCAGCAACAAGAAGCAACAGGCAAAAAACAGCATATAAACCAGCAAGTTATTGACTGAAAACTACTAGCACACCCTTATGTGTTCTACATGCCCCACATTACTCTCTAAGGTCTTCTTCATTTTCTATTTAATAAACCGAAGCTGGTTTTCTTCAATCATGTCACAGAATATTGTTGCAATCTTAGAAGTCAATTTGGGAAGAGACTAGCTGTTCTTGAGAAGTTAATGATCATAGAAGTTCATGTCCTAACTGTTTTATCCATCAGTCATACTTTGATCTCCTGATCCTTGGCAGTTCATTGATTTAGTTCACCCTAGCATGCTGTTGCATGTACCTGTGTTCAGGTGGACTGCATATACTTCTTTAGTCTGAGTATTCATCATATTGTTCACTAAGTTCAGTATCCATCATGATAACTAGAAAAGATTATTTGCTGGCCAAGTCTGCAAAGAGGTTACATTTCATTCTAATATAGATTCTCTTTAGCTTAGCTAGGCCTGGGCTTCCATAGGTCCAAAGTAAACCTCTAACAGGGGGCATCTTTTCCTCAAAGGCTTCCTGAAACAGCCAAGCCTTAATCATTTTCCTTACGTCCACAGGGGTTGAGGCGATTCTGCAGCTGGATACAATCCTTGGGTTGGGGGCAAATCCAGACATGTGTATTTTATAGTCTAAAATAAGCACAATCCTATTTTTTTCAATACAGTAATCTAATTCTGAGCTAATGCTGTTAAATTGGATGGGTGTGATCACAGCTGTGACATTTAGTTGATCAGTTAGCTTTATTTTCAAAAATCACAATAGATAAAAAAAACGGCCCTTGTTAAACTAGCCCAACAATTTAATGTGCCTAAAAGTTCCACCAAGACCTTTGGAGATGAGGCATACTCTGCTACGTGACAGAGGCTGAAGAACATTTCTTCAGAGATGACAGTTACTAATATTATTGTGAATTAATTAACATAAGGTCCTTCCAGATGAGACTGTATTTATTACAAAGCCCCTGCCTTGTTCCAGAACTTTAATGGGATTCAGACACTATCCCCTTTTGTTATTCTCTTGTCTTTTCTCACCATGTCTTCCACTTTTTTCCCCAGAAGAAATATATTAAGGAAAAAAAAACAGCTTTGATTGCTAGTGTAGGGAATCCTCAACTGGAAGCAATCATAGCCTGCAATCTTGTACTTTAGAGTTCACCTACCTGGGTGTCCTCCAGATGTGTGGATTTCAACTTCCAGAATTCTTCACCCAGCTTGTCCATTGCTGAGAATTCTGGAAGTTGAGGTTCACATGTCTCGAAGCTTGAGAAAGAAGAACAATTATGTAGAAATTACCAGAATTAAAACCTTTCACATATTTTTCAAACATGTTTTTTTTCAGTGATGGATAGTCATATATCCAAATGGAATATTCACCTTATTAGATGGTGCAGACATAAACCCTTCTGCATTTGTGAAGTTCCAGCTTTCATTACTATTTTCTTATTTCTGAAAGACAGGTTTTGCCTTTGTATACATGCCATGGTTTGTTTTTACAGGCAGGAGACCTTTGACCTGTGAAGTCCCATTTATGTTGTAATGTAAAGTAATACAGTTCTGGAGGACAGCAAAAGGCTCGTTTTTTAAATAGTTTTATATATTTTAAATTCGCTTGCTAAATTATTGTTGCCAAAATAACAAACCTTAGTTTAGTGCAATGAATCAAGAATTGAACTTACATTTGGGAGAGTCATATAGTTTATTTGTCATTGGAACAAGAGGCTGTCTAAGAAACTGTTACAAACTAGCTTTAGTCAGACTGTTCTGTGTGTTTATGAGACAGAATGCAGATATGCTGAAAGAAGCAGAGCGAAATGGAAATGGAATTAGCACTACCATGCCAAATAGAATGTACATCATAATGTACAATATAAGCATGGGTATAAAAGTTGGATATTCATCTTAATATCAAGTTATGCTGGTCTTATATATGCCTCTACAACTCTCAGGTCATTTAGGAGGCTGTGGATTGAAGCTATGTTTTTGTTTATTAATTTTAAAGTAGTGCATTTATCTACAGGATTTTGATAGTCAGCCTTTTTAATCCTGATAAACTGCAAATGGCCTTGGTTCAGTTGTACTGATGCTGTATAGTATTGATTAGCATATATAAAATTGGAGATGGATTCTCCTGAATGCTTATTCTCTTCCCTTAAATGGTCTCTTGGAAACTGTAGACAGGCTGGCGCTTTAATGTTCACATTTATTTTTGACAGGTATAAATTGTGTTGAACTTCTACCAATGGATTTGACTTTCGTGCAAAGTTCTAAAGCGGATCTTTTTGTCCATAACGATAAATAGAATCAATTTATTTTGGGGAAATAAGTAAATATACTCTATGGCTACATATAATTAAAGCTATCCCCCCCACAATATATCTCTGAATATTCAAAATGAAGGATCAATATGGAGATGATACTTATCTTGGACCAATTAGGGGAAGTGATAGAAATCCTGACTCCCTGCCTGTAGACTGCCAGGGCCTGGATATGGAGAAATAGATACAGATTCTTTTCAACTAGGTCAGAAATTTGCAGCAGCACTGAAAAAAAGTGATTTATGACTGTTTTTCACACTTACGGCTGTTACAGCATTCCTGTAGTCACATCAGAATTTGGATGTTTGGCAATTGGCATGTATTTATGATAATTGCAAGCAAATTCAATGGGGAAGCCAGATTCATGGAACAACTATGCTACTAACTTAACAACTGTGGTGATTCACTTAACAACTGTGGCAACAGTGTTCATAAAATGGAACAAAATTCACTTGGCAATGAGTAGTTGTATATAATCTTGCTCAGCAACAGACATTTTGGGCTCAGTTGTGGTCATAAGGACTTCCTGTAGATAAAGAGATCTGTAGAATTTGCAATGGTAAAATGCAGCAAAGAATGTCCACTTGGATGACTAAAGTGAAAATTTAACAAGGTATGAATGGCATGATTATCAGTATGAGTAATCATGGTATTCTGGAATCAAGCAGCTAAAAAAGGTTCTTGGAACCTTGAGTGGGAAGCGGTTATGCTCATGTCCTGCCTGTGGGTTTTTTGAAGTCATCAAGCTGTCCAGTATGAGAGCAGAGATTGGAATTAACATCAACCTTAATTTAGCATTTTGTTTTTTCTTATTAATGCTCATGGGTCAGTATTTCCATATGAGGGGAAATTTTTTGTATTGTACCTAAAACAGGAGATAATAGAAGGATACAGACCAAACCAAGAAGATGGAAAAGTCAGCTGTATAATAAACATATACTAGTATTTTATTACCTAATTTCAATGGTACCTCATATCGCAGGGGGTGGGTGGGTCCTTTTTTAATGTTGTTTTCACTGTTTCCTGAAGGGATTTTTTTGTTGTTCAAAATGCACTGGGATTGAAATTTGGTAATAAAGTAGATGGGTTCCACCACCATACAACTTTCTTTTTCCTATACTCTAATCACCATAGAGTCTATCTGGTTCACACAACGTATTAAACCATCATGTGATTTCTCTAGTTTTGGTTGGTATGCTGTGTGAATAGTGCTATTATGGTTTCAAAGCATAGTTTATGGTTGAGACTATAGTAAACTAGGCTAGGGGTCTTCAAACTTGGCTCTTTTAAGACTTGTGGACTTCAACTCTCAGAATTCCTCCCATAGTCATGTCCGTTCAGGAATTCTGGGAGTT
>JANHGC010006939.1:118015-129517 GCA_027560395.1 Boaedon fuliginosus | reverse complement strand
CAAGCAGCAGGAGAGCAGTCCGTGCAGCCAGGAAGGGTCTGGCTGGAGAGGGGCAGTTTCCCCTTTTGGGATGGGCGACGGGGCGGCCACCGCCCCCCCTTGCCCCAGGTGAGTTTCATCTGGGGGGATCCAAAAAGCCGCCAAGCGTAACCGGCGCAAGGGCACAGGACATCTGGTCTTGTGCGCATGCATGGAAACCCGAAGCTGTGCATGCGCACACCAAAAATCACGTGTTCTTTCAATTTCTGGCACGCGAGTACACACACAGGCTCACTTGCTCCCGGTTTTGGCACTTGGTGCCAAAAAGGTTCGCCATCACTGCTGTAGGTATATAACTACAGTGCCAATAATAGTAGTTGTGAATCGTACTAAAGCTAGAGGGCAGTATAATGTCCTCTCTCTACTAATTTTTTATCTTGGTGATTATTTCTCAGCTCTCAAAGAAAGAAAATAGAAACTAAAATCTCAAGCTTTCAGGGTTGCTTTCTAAAAGTCAAGAAGTTTGCAATGCTCTAAGCTGGTTGTCACCTCCATGCAAATTGCTGCCCTTGATATATTAAGTCATCTGATGTGGGAGAGTCCACAGATGATCCATGTGTTTTTGTATAGTTGGAATACAGATTGGAATATACTGGGTCATTGTGACGTGAGGTTCGTCTGACTTTTTGGGGCAATGCCCTGCATAGTCATTTCAACACAATCTGTAAATGATTTCCTAAATCCGATGGTAGCTTGCCAACATTCCTGACCTCTGAACAAAATGCCTCAGCAGCATGAGACATACTGCAAGGTGGGGCCATGCCAGTTGGGAAGATGTTGGAATTTTTTCTTGCATGCTTGCAAGAGGAGAACAGAAAATGGTCAGCCGTAATCTCCAAGTTATATTCTCATTTCCACCCCGCTTCTATCTCTCCCTTCCTCCCTCTCTCCTTCTCTCTCTCTCTCACACACACACTCAGAGAGAGAGAGAGTCATTGGTGAAGCAAATTATTGAGGAATAAGAGAAAATTATTATATGGAATGGCTAAGGAGCAGGCTGCTACCCAAGCCCTAAAAAAAATTGGGCCCACGACCTGAGTAAGCTAATCAAAGCAGTTAGTTAACTCACATATAATGCTTAATTCACATATGAACAACTATGTGTTGTTCATCACTAATTTATTGAATAAAACACAATTGGGTAGATTTGTACAAGAAACTAAGCTGTACATCATGATTTATAAGAGACACTTACTAAGCTACTCAAAATATGGTGGCAAATAAACCAAAACACATAGCTTGCCACAAAGTATAACCCAGGCTATGTCCAGCATGGATTAGGTCTATACAAACCCTAGGTCAAATAGGTCATGTTAATCTTTCATCAGAGTAATGTTTTCCAAATATTTTAGAACTACAGTTGGATGGCATCAGGTTAATAACACTGGAAGCTCAAAGACATAAGAGCAGTAAATAATATATATGAATTAATCACTTGCAGGACATATAATACAAGATGGAATATTCAATTATTTAGCTTGTCTAAAAGTATCATATTTTAATTATTTGAGAAGTTATCTGTAGATGTGAAATGATGCTAAATGTAGAACTGCATGATGCTTCCATAAAAATATGTACTCCTTTTCATGTATTTGGTACACATGTATTTAGAGAGTAGATATAATAGGCAATCATTTCACATGGAATGTCTTACCATATGTCTGAAGTATATTTAGTAGAATTATTTTTAATATATAGTTGCACTCTCAACAGCAGGAGATAGCAAAGATATAAAGAATAAAGGCATTAGATTATTTGCTCAGAAAAAATCTCACACAATTCTTTCAGCATTTGTCATTGAAAGAAAGAGAGAGGAGATGATAGTTCTTGGCAACAAAAGAAATTCTGTCCTCTCCCGCTTTTACTGTAGATATAGGACTGCTTCCATAACAGCTTTATATGTGATTAGCAATTATGAATGCCATCACCCTCCACTTAGACTGGGGCTCACCCAAAGGGGCGGGGGAGAGAACTTTATGCTTTGTCCCCTGCTTGCTTCTTAACTTGGAACGAAGAGGTAATGTTTTGTGATGAGCATTTGAAAGGAACTTGACTTTGATACAGAGTTCCAACAAATTAATTGAAGGTTGTATCCAGGGGTGGGTTTCTACAGGTCTAACAACTGGTTCGCTTTGTGTGTGCACTTTGTGTGTGCAAATTTGGGCCAAAAAACAGCTGAGGCACAGCAGAGCCGAAAAACAGCTGAACTGCACTGCCGCCGCGCCAATCAGCTGAGCTTCAAAAGAAGCAAATAAAGGTAAGCTATAGTGCACGGACGGGTAGGTGGGTCTAACTACCAGTTTGCCGAACCCGTAGCTTAATTTAACAAACAGTTCGTCCAAATCGGGGCAAACTTGTAGAAACCCACCCCTGGTTGTATCCTACTTTATGATAATCTGTATTTTCCAAGATAGAATAATGATAGAATTCTAATTTATAAAGAAATATTTGGAGTAGTGAGTTCAACTCCATGCTTAACATAGAAATCAAAATTAAGAATCTGAGTTCAATAGTTGTCTAGCCTCTGCTTGAGAATGTCCAATGAAGAGAGGTGAGTTGTTAGTAGTTAAGAATTTTAGCTATCATTACTGAATTGAGTTTATATTCTCTGTCCCTCAGGCAGCCAGATCACTGTTACAGCTGCCATTTAAATCATATCGGATATCCCTGATTGTATCCAAGTATCAGAAGATACCATGTTTGAATCTTTCACTTCAAATATTGAACTGAATTATTTGATGGTCTGACAAATATTATTTTGTCTATCTTTTAGTTTAAGAGCTAGGTTTGAAATTTGAGCCTTCTACCAGCAAAGTCTCAGTCTTTTACTATGCTATAATTTTCTTCCCATTTTATAGCATGTTGTTCTGGGACATGTCGTTTCCAGCATTTTATTATATAAATGCTGTGAAACATCTGCAAGACTAAATTAAATACCGGTAATATTTGTACTATAAAAGTTTAGAAGGCAGCAGAGGCAGTAGAGACAACCAAAGGTTAAGTTATGCAAAGGGCATTTGAAGGAATTGCTTAGTAGCAGATGGAAACATAAAATGAAAAGTGCCTGATTGAGATTTTCTCTTGTTTAATCGAGGGCTGGTATCCTTGGGACAGCTGGCCTCTTCAGTCTCAAGGTGAAACTATATTAGAGCCATTTTGATCAGAAGACATAAAAAAAATCTCTCCAGATAATCTGGAGTAGTTTTGAGTTCAAGGTAAAATCCAGGTGAAAGTAAAAATAAATAAATAAATAACTACACATGTGAATATTCACCTTTATTGTGGTTCTGGGATTTTGTTGGACAAGTCTTAATACAAATGAATTACAAAGTTCGACTGCATATAATTATTACTGCTTTTTGTTAGTCAAGAAATTCCATTTTCCTCTTGAGCTTTCTGAAACTGGCCTAAATTTCTGAGTTTTGTGAAAATTCCGCCAGTTGGCTCAGAGGAATTTGAAAAATGGCCTGTTCAATTTATTTTTTTACTCCCAGTCACTTGCCAGCATTACCACACACAACAATCCACATTTCCAAGATTTAATAGAGGAAAATAGGTTCATTATCCAATTGGAACAATTCCTTCTAAAGAAGAGAGAAAACCCTCAGATTAGAAAATGAACTGGGGCTCTGATAAAATGATATCTAATCTTAGCAAATAGCATTTACAATATTTTTCAGAGTATAAGATGCTCTGAATACCTAGCTTTTGAGGAGGAAAAAGAAAATCTGCCTCTGCCTCCCAGCAATTTGTCTCCTTGCAGCAAACAGCAAACAGCCTGGTCATCTTCAGCAGAGTCTGATTAGCACAAGCAGCTGATTGCTGGTTGAATCAGCCTCCCGACAATTAGATGTTTCAGGCTGCAGGGATTGCCATCACCTATTGCTACCACGTCCCGTTTTCGGCCTCCGCGCACCCCATTTTTTTGTCTGTTCCGATCCAATCGACAATCAGTTGCTTGTGTTAATCAGTTTGTGCTGAAGCTGACCAGGCTGTTTGCTGCAAGGATGCAAATTGCTGGGAGGCAGAGGCCGATGGGTGGGGGCGGGGCTTCAGCAACATTTGCTGTATAAGACACACAGATATTTCCACCCACGTTTGGGGGGTGGAAAGTACATCCTATACCCCGAAAAATACGGTACCTTAGTGCTTGAGCATTTAACATGAATTTAACAAAGACAAGAGGAGTTTGGGAATACATTTTACATTTATCTCAGGACTGTTACAGATGATCTCATGGTAAAAGAATAGATTTGATTGAAGAAAACAGATATAGAAATGAGTACTATAACCAAAACTTTTTTAAAAAGTATCTGAAAGGAACAAATAGCTAGGATGAATGGAACTAGAAAGTTGAGAAAGGAAAGGATCTTGAGAAAATTGACTTTGGAGCATTTTCAATAAAATAAAGTGTCATTTGCTTGGATTAACTCGTTGCTTGGATTTTCTTTTTGGGTCTAATTTTATAACTTGGGTGGAGAACGGATCACATAGGTCATATTTATGCAGAAATATTGACAATTCAAAAGGGTTCACAGACTTTTAAGCACCATTGTGCATGCTAATTTACCTGCCATCTAATAAGATATAGTGATTGGTTTGTATATGTACATGTGAAATGCACGTGGAAGAGAGGAGAGCTATGTTTACCAGCTTGTTCAACTTTCAGAATGCCTATTTGAATGGAGAAAGATGTAAAAAAAGAATGCATGAAAAACAGCTGATTGAGTACTGAACAAATAAATAAGCAGAAGCATATACATAATCTGCCCAGGATTATCTACAAATAAAATATGTAGATGTAGCTGGCTATTAACTCTGGAAGTGTTAAAAAACTATTCTTTATGTTTTGGCTTGCTTAAGATTGGTAGGAACAAAGTGGATGCATTGTAAGTGGGAGAACCTTGACAATATATTAAGAGGTTGCCAATAATAAAAGGGTTACATTCCCCCCATTTTTAAATCGTTGGAAATTTCTAGCTTGGAAAATGAATTGTTTCTCTCTTGCTCCATTATTGGATAATATGGGGAAAACATGCTGCTTTCTTTTTTAAAATAATTTTATTGAAGTACACATTTTGAATTAAGAAAGAATAATACAAGTAATAAAAGTGAAAAAGAAATATAGGAAAAGAAATAGAAAAAAATAAAGATACTAAAGAAGCAAGTTCTGATCTTGACAAATACATTTATATTTTACTCTGTCTCTCTAAGGTTACACCATTATTTCCTTCTTTCCATAAACTATCCTTTTTAATCATCAAACCCATAAATTACAAATTAATTTTGCTCTTTTTTTCAGCTATTGGTTTTTGTCTAATCAAACAAATTCATTTCTGATAGTTTTGTTATCTTCACCAACCAATTCTCCAATGTAGGTATTTCAGTGTTTCCCTTTCTTCGCATACATAGTAATAGTTTTGCAGCAGTAATCATGTATAAAAACAACCTTCCTTGGCTCTTTTCTAATTGATAATTCATTAATGATTCAGGAGTGTTAAATTGGCGGCCTGTGGGCAGATGCATCATGCACACACCATGCCCACCCCGGCTCTGCAAAGGCAAAAAGTTAGGATACGTCGTGATACATGACCCTTGTGCATTAATCCCATCAAGAAAAATTGTGGGTTCAGTTGAATGTTGATCTTTTAAAATTCAGTATAAGTATCATGATATGTATTTGAAGAAGCTTTTTGGACTAGAAGTGAAACATCCTCAAGAAAAAAACAAAGACAGTTCAGTTGCCTTTCAAAAGGCAACTTTGGGATTTTGGGAAGAGGTTTTATGTGGCAAAAATAATACCTTAAGCATTCATAATCTTACAACCCAGTTGCTATATAAAGACATCAAAACCAAAAGCAAACTAGAGGCCATATTTTTGGCCAGATATACAACACATATGCTGACAAAATATGTATAGGTGATCCCAGGCTGTACCATTTTGCATCTGTAGTACAATTAAAGTTTTATTCTAATGTTTTTAATCTCATATCATAAATTGCAATTGGCAAAACTATGAAAATATGAAATCAAATGACCTCAAGATGGAACTAAATTTTGAATAGGAGAGGAGGGAACTCAAAACATCACTATTATTTTTATCCACATGCTTGTTTTGAAATCACAAAAGCTGATGCAACTGCAAACTAGACTCCCTCCCACTCTTTTTTTGCATTAGTGAAGCTTTTTATCAAGGAAGAGAAAAAAGCCAGTGCTACAAGAGCCATCAGTCTGATGCATATTATTTAAGTCTACATCTGTGTGTCCCTTGGCATTTGAAGAAAGTAGTAGACAGTAGTAATAGACTGGTTGATATTTGCCAAACTGAATGGATAGGGTATTTTATATCTCCATGAACACCAGCTGTACTGGAGAAAAGCAGTGTCTGCTTCAAAAGGAGACCATTAACCTTAGCCCAGCTTTCTTGCTCAGGAGAGAGGAAAAGCACTTACTATAGTGGTGAAATAGGAGCAGGCACGCTTATCTTTGAAATGGGTTATTAGCAACTATGGAGATCTGAAGGTTGGAGAAAGGATTTTCATTCAGGGAAGGCAAAAGGGGATCTTTTAAACTCTTGAGGCCTATTTAAGGTGCAAATATTCTTCAGCTTTATTAATAATCAATGAATATTTGGCTGATTTGGTCTGAGGAAGCAATTCTAAACAATCAGAAAGAACTAGGATATACAAATATTACTAATTGTACAACTGCTGATTATATGTATTTCTGCTTGAGCTTCTCAATTTGTTTATCTAAGCTGGAGTGCATATGTATTATTCTGATTTTGAGCTTCACTATAGTCACGGCAGTTTGGCGGTTCAAATCCCTAGTGCCACATAACGAAGTGAGCTCCCGTTACTTGTCCCAAAAATACGGACCATCTTTGGTGGGAAGGTAACAGCATTCCGTGCGCCTTCAGCCACATGACCACAGAAACGTCTTTGGACAGAGCTGGCTCTTCAGCTTTGAAACGGAGATGACCACCACTGACTAGCACGAATGTGTGAGGGGAACCTTTACCTTATAGTCACCTCAGCTATATGATTGGAAGACATGTGTGAGCACAATAAGCTAAACTACTGTTTTGATGTATGTTCTTCAGTAGAAAATGGAAAATGTGAAAAATGATGTTTAGTTTAGCAAATACTTCACTGGGCACTTTTATAGTGGACGAGTAAGTAGTTTAAAGAGGCTTTTATTAACTTACTTTCTTGAAACAATTAATAGGTTATTGCACACTCATATATAGCTGGAGTCTGCTGGAGTCTGCTTGAGCAGATCATTGTCCCATCTGATCTAGCATTGTGTTCCTAAAGTAGCCAATTAGATACCAATGAAAAGCAAACAAGGATGAGAGGATCAATCTATAGAGCAAAAATTCAAGAATTGATTTCTTAGGGAAAATGCAAGTTCACAAATGGACTTTACGCCAGACAAGTGTAAAACATAGAGGTGTAGCTCTTTTTCTACCTGCTTTTCCATTACTTCCTTCATGGTTATTCAGTCTGACATAGTCTAATTTGAATTTACTCATTTTCAGAAATAAAGTCAGTCACCAAACGTGGATGTGTGAAAGAATCACAGATCACGATTGTGTATTGACTAGTTGCTAGCCAGTGCTAAATATTTTTTTAAGTTGATTTTCCTTGCCTTTGTCAGCCAAATTTAATGGCCAAATTACCCTTTTTATATTATTGCCAGTGGGCATCTTTTTCAGACATTTTTACACAAGTGAATATGCAATGGACATATTTCCAAAAGAGATGGTCCTACAACTTTTTTTCTGTGAGTTTTACCTTTTGTTATATTGAGCAAAAAATTATTTGAATTCCACTTCCTCTCAACCTCTTGTCTGTTGCTTGGATATTGTATCAAAAGAGTGTAATTGGTAGCTGAGCTTGTTCCAAACTCAAATTAGACAAGTGCTTCCTTTTTCTTACTTCCAAACCTGCTTTTTTGCAAGAGATTAACTGAAGTTGTGGTAATGGTGAAGAAAATAAAGCTGTGAAGCAAAGGGTTTAATCCTACCATTGACTCTACTAGGTGGTCTCTTTGTCAATCCACTCACAATCCTTATTTGTTTCTCTTCCAACAATCCTTAATATGATTGAAAAAAGAATATTACTTCAAAACAGAAATGTTTTCTCCCTTTAGAAGGCTGCCTACCTGAACTTCATTTATTGGATGCATAAAACAAGGTCTTCAACTTATGTATCATTCATATTTATACATTGCTTAAAATGGCTTCACTTTTACACCAGTGCTGCTATAAAAATAATAATTTGATGTTCCAATACTGAGCAATAATCTGTCTTTTTAAAAGCTGAAATCATATTCCCCTGTACAAAAAATACAAAGAAATTTGGGGAAGGAAGCCATGCAGAAATATTTCTGTCTCTAGCTAACAGTTTACCTGGTTTTTTTCCAGTTCTTCAATTTGTACAATATGTGGGCAATATTTCATCAAATATCTCAGCATTATACTTGCATTAGACAATACCCCAAATGCAAATATATGAAATTGTGTGGGCGGATTGGAATATTTAGGAAATACATGTATTATTTGTTTCAGAAGGGAATGTATTACATTTGGATTATAAAGTTCAAATACATCAGATTATTCTTTCTTTTAATTGGTCTCTTTTCTCCAACTTTTCTCCAGCATTAAGTGCCATATTGTTGCAGATTTATGGTATAATTTCCAAACTTAGCAGTTTTGAATTCTAACAGAAGGCTGGTTCTATTGCTTTTTTCAAGAATCTTAGTGGAGTGCTCTGTTGATGAACTTTTTCATAACATTCTCAGAAAGTATCCGTGTAATAATATCTCAGAGATAAATTGTTGTTGAAAATATATTAACAAATACAAGTAGTCCTCCAATTCAACAGCTCATTTAGTTTCCATTCAAACTTACAACGCCACTGAAAAAAAGTGACTTGTGACAATTTTTCACACTTATATTACATCATCTCAATCACATGATCAAAATTCGGACACTTCGCAATTTATGACAGTTGCTGTGTCCCAGGGTAATATGATCCCCTTTTGCAACCTTCTGACAAGCAAAGTCAATGTGGAAGCCGGATTCACTCAATAACTGTGTTACTAACTTAACAATTGTTAAGTTAGTTGTTATTCAGTTAACAACTGTGCAAGAAAGGCCATAAAATCAGGCAAAATTCATGTCGCCATTTTCTCACTTAACAATAAAAATTTGGGGATCAATTGACATAAATCAAGGTCTAATTTATTTTGAAAACTGAAAATATTACTGGAAAACAATATGAAGCCACAATATAGTTGCACTGTTGAAATGTAAATATCTGGTTCATTTGCACATTCTCAACTGCTTATATTTATCACCTCCTTTTTTTCTATGTTCATGATGAGTTCATGTGAAATCAGTCGTCTCCTTTTGAATGTATATGGAGTCTTTAGAATTCGGAAAAATAGATTCTCCCAACTTTAGTAAAATAGATTATAATATACCACAAGTGGATTCACTTACACTATGAATTAATATTGTTTATTTTTAGAGAATAGTGGACATGGCATTATGGGCTGGGTTGGGAAGTGAACTAGATGATCTATAAAGTCCCTTTCAACTCTTTCATTCTGAGTGAGTCTGAATGTGACACTGATGGGTAGCCTAGTAGAGTTCCAGTTTCAAATCCTAATTCATAGCACTGACTTAGGAGCTCTCTCCCAGTGTCTCACCTAACACCCTTCTTGTGAAGATATAATAAAATGGGAATAGGGGGAACCATGTACAGTATGCTATTTCTAGAACCCTCAAGGCCTAGTATGCTAATATGTTTTTTAAGTTGAGGAAATATAAGTTATCCTTTAATCTAATTACACTGAATGCACATTTTTCGGATAAGTCCAAGAAAAAGAAAAACCTAGGCCACATGAGCATCTCATGATTATTTCAAGGCATTGCTGAAAAACAATGAATGGGTTTGTGTATTTATGTACAATTGTGCATTGCAGAAATTTTGAACTGAATGAACTTTGTTGGAACATGTTTCCCCATCAACCCTTTGGATCCTTCCTCTGAATGTAAGTTGGCAAAGGTTTCAGTTGTGATTTAAGTTCATATAATGGTTTCATAGTCTCCTTCTACATAGTTCTGTCTGGTTGCCATGTAATAGCTCATTTATATGGCATACATATAGCACGGAGACTGCCAGTGCTACCTTTTATATCACATCAGAGGTGACAGTACCTAACCATTCCTGATTGATCTTGAAAATGCCAAAGACAGTATATATTTATTATTTCATTGGCCATCTCCAGTTTGGAAATAAATCCTGGAAGAAGTTAATGGCAATCCACTACTATACATTTACCAAGATAGCAGTGTAGTTGTATCTATCAAAATTGAAGAACTCTTTTCTTGCTCTCATATCAAGTTGTCATCTAAAGCTGAGCAAACCATCTGCCCATCTCTGGCAGTTTTGTTAACAGAACTTTTCAAGTGTTGGAGGCCTTTTCCTGCCTTGTTATAACAATATGTGAAGAGAATCTGCAATTGAACCACTTTTCAACCTGTTCTCCTTATTTTAAACTATTAGCAAACTTCTTTAAAAGCAAATCTTTCAGGTATTTATTTTATGCATCTAGCCAAGGGCATAAAGAACCCTTTATACCCATTAAGAACAACAATTTGAGTCCTGATAGAAGTCAAAGCCTAATTCATCTCTCTGCCTATTCACTGGCACTTAAGTGTTTTGTAGTTCGAAGGTGCATAGCAACACCTGTTTGTGAAGGGTGGGGCAATGGCATTTCAATGAATATACCTGCAGGTGTTATGTGCTGCTGGGTCCTGTAGAAATGTTCACTGAATATAGTATAAAGAAAAGTACCAGTTATTACAACTGAACAGCCTGGTAATACAGAGATGACCAAAAGAACCAATCATTTTCACTACAATTTCAAGTCTGGTAAAAGTATCATTGCATGTGCTAGGTAGATGTTCCTGACATTGTGCTTAAACCACGTGATCCCAATGCAAAAAAAAAAAAAGTCCATCTAGATAGAAACTGTATAGGAAAAACCTAAGCTCTATTCTCTTATCATCTATATATATATATAAAAGAGAGGTGTGGGTGTGTGGGTGTGTTTGTTTGTCCTCAGTGGGCTCTTGCATGCCAGCACCAATCTGGCCCAAATTTGGCACACAGATATCTTACCCTCTGGCGACAAACACTGTCATGGTCAGAAATTCTTTCCCCCCAAATTTTGGGACCAAAGTGGTCGTCGTCGTCGTCGTCGTCCCCCCGCACCTTTCACTACCAAACTCAGCTCTACTGAGGCCTGGAGCTCTCTAGCCAATAGGAGCAAGTATGCAAATGCACAGAATGCTCAGCAGTCCCTTCCCCTCCCCTCCCCTCCCCTCCCCCAGGCATTTAAATGCCAACTGCAACATTGAGCCCAACATTTCCCTGGCTAAGCGAAGAG
>JANHGC010006939.1:99494-111417 GCA_027560395.1 Boaedon fuliginosus | reverse complement strand
ACCATTTTTTCCTTACAGACATTGCCGTAGCACAGAACTTTGCCACTGCATATGTGGTAGCTGGATTTGTGTATTTAAATTATGCTCCTGAGTATCATCTTATTTAGCAAAATCAAACTGCAAATTTTCTGTAATTCTTGCTTTGTGAAAAGTATTGAAGGTTATTTCATCTGCAAATCCAGTATGATTTGGTAGGGAAAAGAAGGGTTAATCATTGTTTCTTCATACTTCAGTGTAGGTATTTGGAATGTGGGGGGAATGGTGATGAAAGATTATGTTTGGAGTAGGATTTAAATACAGGAAATCTTTGAAGAATGCTCATCATACCAAAGGTTAGAATAAATTATAGTATACTTTTGCAAAGTCACTGCTGACAACTACCAAGCATCTCAAAGCCTACCGTACATTGTTTGGAACTTGTTTAATTGGATAAATTTCTCAGAAAGGAGAACTCTAGTCATTTATTTTGTATAAAGACAGAAAACTAATATCTTTCAACTGAAAAATGGAAAAGTAGTCCTACAGCTAAACTCTATGGTTCTTCATGTATGAATAAATTGGTACTGCATTAAGATCCTAGTTTCTGATTACAAATCAAATTTACAGTACTTGATCATGCTTTTAGGCTTCAATTTATGTTCTGCTAATTGTATATAACATTGCTTGAACAAGCTTATTTCATTTTTAGCCCTCATTTAGTTTTCTTCATATTGTTCCAGTTCCTGTTACTGTAACAACTATCCCGTGAGTTAGGACAATAATAAAATTATTTTCCCAGCAGCATCACTGAACTTCATGGCTGAACAGGACTGTTCTTAGAGCTAATCAATCCAGGGCTACATTTTAGCTTCCCAACAGATTATTTAATTAATATTTCTGCTGTTGACTTTCTGTGATATCTGTTTATAATTAAAATGAAAAACAATAATATATTTTTTTCTTGGATGTACAAAGAACTTGGAAAGAGTATTGTTTGGCTTCGAAACATCTGAAGAACAATTTGTTCCATTAATTTGGATAAGTTGGGGAGAATTAGGACATGTCTCTCTTTCATAATTTAATGAATTCTTAGGAAAAGAATCTTCTTTAGTTTAAATCAGCGACTCTCAACCTTTTGGGCACTAAGGACCAGTTCCATGGAGAGAGTTTTTTCTGTGGACCAGAGGGGGCATGGTTTCAAGTGCTGCCTGCATCCCACAGATGGGGCTTTGCTTGTTTCTGGCATGCCATGGACAGGTGCTGTTCCATGGAAGTTGGGAGCTCCTGATTTATATTCTTATCCTGAACTTTCAGTTCTCAGGAAGTGGGAAGATGCTTGCTTTTTTTCTTTTTAAACTCCCAGCCCCACCTGGTTGAAAACCGCCTGTATGTTAATGCTCTGGAGCAGCATGAAGGCTAAACTGCTATTGATTTGAACTTGTTTCCAGTTTTTTTCCCCTTGTTCCTAGCTAATAGAGTAATGTAGGCAGTGATGGGGAAATGATTTCTGCACTTTACAAAACATTTGTATTAATCCTTGTAAGAAATCCTATGTTGGAAGTGGTGGTGGTGGGGATTTCAACTTTATTTTCAAATTCATATATTCCTATGAATATTTTATGTTGAGGGAATGACTGCCCCAACACACTACACACTAACTGTATCTCTCTCAAGGAAGAGTTGAATCAATCTCTCTCCCTCCCTCCTTCCCTCCCTCTCTCCTTAATTTTGTGCATAATTTCAAAAAGATGTTTTGAAAACTCATCCCAACTTGAACCCCAAATCTCCCAGGATCTGAAGAATGCTGTTTGCTTAAGTGAGTCCATTCACTTAAATACATTCTGCTAATTTTGAGGTTTGATGGCCCTGAAAAAAGGCAAATTCTATTAAGTAATTATAAGACATGTCTTAGCTGCTAGTTGTTTCCGTAGCAACTCCATTTCTGAGCAGAAAGCTCCAATTAATTCCCTACCAAACATTCAATAGCCTTTATTATGACGTGAAGATAAAATAACAAACTGTTTGAATTACAAATACTTGAATATGTATCTGACTTTTATTCATACAATGCTATTTATATTCATTTTGCAGCCCTAAGAAAGCTTTTTAAAATGGATTGCATAAAAGAACCTAACAAAACAACCAACTCCCCATATTAAAACCTTAACATTAGAAGCACTCTATAAATGTTGATGTCTGCATCATATTTCATAATATTTTGTGGAAACCATAGAATTTGAAACTATTTTGAGAGCATATCAATATCTATAAAAGAGAGGAGGGGTGCGGATGGGAGTTTGTATGTGCTCTATACAAACTTTCACTTCTGCACCAATCTACCGCAAACTTGGCAGATAGGTAGTAGAGTGTAGTAAGATCAGCACTGTTAGGGTTTCCAAAGAGTAGGGGCCCTTTTTGACCCCTTTTTGGGGGGCTAAAGAGGACACTCTTAACAAACAAGCAGCAACTCTCTATTGAGTATGTGCGGTTTTGCTTCTCTTTACTGAGAGTGTGCAGTTTTCAAACTGACTGAGGCACCATATTCAAACCTCTGAGGCACCATGTTTTATACATATAAATTCCAGATTTGCCCCAGCAGCGACGGGCCCAAGACACATGGAGCAGCCAACACTGCCAAGTAAGGTCTCCTATGATATTGGATGGGGCGGCTGTGGCCCAGTGGAACAGCTGTGGCCCAGTGCCCCTGTCAAGCCCTGGCTGATTTCCTCAGAGCTGGCCTGCCCTTGGCCTAGAGCCTGGCCTGCCCTTGGCCTAGAGCCTGGCCTGCCCTTGGCCCAGAGGCGGCCTTGCCACAGCAGAGGTGTTTAAGGGGCTTAAGAAGCCCTGCAAACGATGTGGCACAAATATATTTCTTTTTAAAAAAAACCTGAGCAAGACCGGGTAATCAGCTAGTGTATAATACAGCTCAAAGTATACTATTTCTTTCTCAATAGCAATGTTTTGCAATATCATGTGCAATCAAAAGGAATTTTCCTAGCAATGTGAAGGCGTATGTAGTCTCATGATATTCTTCAGTTGAGATACATGCATACTGTGTACTCATGAAGCACATGATTTGTTAAAATTGCTTTGAAACAGAGTTTCTTTCAAAAAAATCTTCCATGTCAAGTTGTTTTCTTCACACCAGTACTTTTTCACTGGCCTTGTATATAGTACTTTATTTCTTTTCCTGATTGCAAATATTTCAGTTTTCATTTCTGTCTCTTTCATCTCCTATAAAATTATTAGTAAGTATTAGTTAACCTGTTATTTCCTGGGGCTTCCTTGGAGAAGATCATTTGGCATTTATTTGAAAATCCATTTGTCACGATCTTGCTTTGGTTGAAGAGGAGTAGAGATTGGTGGGAGTTTTTTAGAAATGTGATATATTCCATGAAAAGTCAACATGCATTTTACTCTTGGTGATAAGTGTTTTTTCAGTAATACATTTACATTTATTTATTACATTCAGTGATACGTTTAAGAAAAAAATAATTTACTAATGAAAATAAATAGATGAACACCAAATCTTGATTTTGAGTTACAGCTTTAGAGTAGCTTTCTCCATCTTTGGCTTTTTAATTCTAAGATCTGGAAAGGACCATATTTAGAAGGTTCAGGAGGGCTGCTTGAGAAGATGCTGACAACATTGGTATTGGTATTATGAGATACTAAGATAATGCTAAGAAGTATTTTGAAGAAAATTCCTTCCTGTCTCTGTTTAATAGTGGAGTAGATAATTTGATAATTCAGATATTTTAATTGTACACTGGGAATGAAATTGGCTATTCTCATAAATTTGAATGATCAGGATTTTTATGTTTGGCTTTGTGAAACAGATGAGAAAGTTTGCCGACTAGGTGTGCCTTTCTGTTTCCTCTTTTGGAAAGAGGCATCTGACTCCAAGATAAAGCCATTAAATTGTAGGAGTTGAAAATAAAAAAAAATTCAGTTTATTTTCATCAGATAAATAGGCAAAAATTGATAGTTTGCATAGTTGGTGGAAAATATCATGCTTCACTAAATACCATATTTGTGAAAAGTATATATTACTGAGTAAACCCACAATATATTCTTTTATCATCTTGCATTTTATCACTCGGAAATTTTCATTTGCTATTTTTTCCCTAGAATTCAATTTATCACTCACCCACTATATATCTGAAGGAAGCCTTCTCCTATATATTTTATATGATTGCCATCTCAGGTTTACTGGATCACCTACCTTCCAGAATTTAAGGGTCAAGCAGAGTGTATTCTGAATGTTAACTTGAAGTTCATGGTTGGCAGTGTAAAATATATGGAACATTTAAAAACTGGTTTTGTTCTGTTACGTTTTATCAGAACCACATTTCTTCTTTACCTTATGATTCTCTGTGAAGTGCCATATATATGGAAAGCTCTAGGTAGATAATAGGTTGTTACAAGAAAAAACAGACTAGTGTTGACGCCTTTCGGTATGGAATACTTTACCTTGAACATGTCTGTCCTAGAAGGTAGAAAGGTTTAAAAATACTGGAAATATTATATAAAATTGTGCTTTAAAATATTGACACACCAACTCATTTAAAGGAGACATGTTTAAAGGAAAGACATTTGGAATCTAATTTGGAGATTTAATTCTGAGAAAAGATGTCCATTTACAGGTTACCCTCGATTTATGACCACAATTAAGCTCAAAATTTGTGTTGTTATTTATTTATTTATTGATTTGATTTGATTTATACCTCGCCTCATTTCCCTGGTCAGGGGGAACTCGAGGCGGCTAACAACAGAATTAAAATAATCAGTTACAGTATCACTAAATGAACTATTGTAAGTGGACGGCTACTTGTATTGTATGAGCATTAGAGTTCATAATTAAATCTAATTTTGTAAGCAGAACTCATTGGTTTTTCTTTATTCCAAATGAATGAGAAAAGGCTAAAATACTGTCTCTAGCTGAGCATCCTTATATTGCCTCTTATTGTCTTCACAGCAACAAAGGAAGAAGTGTAAATACAAAGTGATGCTGAACTGCCTCAGGAAATGGTGGCAATGGTGTCTCATATCTTACAGTCCAGTAGAGTACTTCAGGATTTGCATTCTTCCAGTTCAGCCCTTGGGTATTAATACCCTTATGGGGAGTCCTTGTGCGATCAGATCCCTTGGTTCTAGAGATGTGCATACCTTTAGAACGGGAACCCAATCCTGTTAGAATGGCCCTAATCCAGGAATGGGTTTCAACTGCTCTAACAACTGGTTAGCTTTGAACGCACTTCCATTCAAAATTATGACAAATACTGACCTTTTCCTGCAGCCACTCTGCCAAAAAACAGCTGAGGTCCAGCAATCCACACTGCCGTGCCAATCAGCTGGGCGTGAAAAGCAGGAAATAAAATTTTGAATAACGTTCAGATGGGTGGGAGGGCCCACATCATTGCCGATTCATCAGCGACCGAACCAGTTTGCCTGACTGGCCAGAACGGAACAACTGGTTCACTTGAACCAGGCCGAACCAGTAGAAATCCACCCCTGCCCTAATCCACTTCCAGATATACTGTGGCTTTAAGGTTTAAAATTTTCAAAGAAGAAGCTGTGTGGAAGTTTCAGAAAAACAGTGAAGTTTGGTTTGTGTTTTGTAAAAGAAACACAGTTCCACAAAGTACTGTAATTGTTTGTTGAAATTCTCTGAATTATTGGTTTGTTGCTTCATCTTAATTTTTACATGTTTTTATTTCATGCTGACTACCTTTTGATACCATTATTATATATAATACTACTGTGTTGTGAAGTTGCTTAAGAGTTTCTTGACCAAAAAGAAAAAAGAAAAGAAATGGGACCAGCATTTCATTCCAGTTCAATATTCCAATCATTCCCTTCCATTTCTCTATTCCATTTTTTAATGAGTTTACTCACACCAGCATTTGTTTGACAGCCAGTGACCTCACAAGTTGATGGTTTGTTTTGGCCTCTTGCCTGTTCCTTTTCCAAATTACAAAAATCATTGTCTACTTTGTTACTTCAGAAGGGCCATAGGTTTCCTTGAACTTTTTTTTGTCATGTGAGGTTGGGAACATAAGATACAATACTTGGGGGTATACAACTGTAAATGAATAAGTAATTCTGTTTGTAATGAAGTAGCAGAACGTATTCACCTTGATGAATATTTTGAAAAAGATTTGCACAGTCTCACATGTACAGTAATGGTTTTTAGTGGACTGAGATGAAGCATACAGTAATTATTTTACAAATGCTTGTGGCACAATTACAGGTTGTTCATTTAGCATACTTCAAGATATGGAGTTCTACGAAGATCTTCCCTGAGTTACTTAGAAAGAGATCAGTCTTGTAAATGGAGAAACAGCACATATGTAACTTCTTAGCAGTCCAAATATATGAATCATTTCCATATAGCCTCCGTTTATCGATAATTTGCTCTGCAAAAACTGGCTGAAAGCTGGCCATTATTCTCTACCAACTTTTCCACATTATCCTTACAAATGTATTCCAACGTAATTCCCATGCTGTCCATGAATAATGTTATAGTTCATCACTTTTACAGTATACTACATATAGGATTGGTCTACACCTGGTATAGCATATTATGAAAGTATTCCAAAAAAGTGCTGTTATCTATAACCTTTACAGCAATGTGCATCTTTCAGTCAACCTGATTTTTTTTAATAGCATTCTAAACCTTTCAGTAGCTTTGCACAAATAATGCTGAAAGGTTTTTCTTATAAACCTTCTATGCCATGTGTGTATCATTTTTTTATTATTCACCATTGTTTAACACTGGGATTTATATCCTGAGCTCCTTTAATAGATATCCTAATTGAAAATAATGAAAAGGTGTTATAAAACAGAAAAGTGTAATGATTTAGGAAAAAAATTACAGATTTACAGAAACTTCTTCCTTTCGTATCTAGCTTGCTTTTTTGACATTGGCCAGTTTATTATATTTACTCATGTGTATTTCTTTGCCCAAATACTGTGGCCTAAATGTGCAAATGTATTAATGGTATACCTTTGTCCTGCTGTTGCCCTCAGCCAAATCTGAACAAGATTCTGGCATAGGTATTTAATTACTGTACTTCCTTCAAAAGCCTTTTGTTTCCATCTCCATCACCCTTTGGTTCCCATTTAAAATTGAATTGGAAAGGATTAAATGTCTGTTATTCAGTTTCAGCATAGGATGTTAACATAGTTCTAGCAAAATAAAGGAGCACAGTCATCTAATATTGCTCTAAAAAGTTGGCTTAAAAAGAATAGGAGTTTCCCTGCCTATCTCTAACCCTTCCCTCCTTAAGCATACAAAACAGTTAAAATGATGTTTTTGCTCCTAATGTAACCAGACTAATAACTAATATCAGAAAATCCCACTGTGCTGAATAAGGAAAGGGGAATTTAAAGCTATTTACTAGAATAAATTCATTTCACATAGCTTTTTCTTTATATGAAAACATCAACAATTATTTCAGAATTTTGATTTTTATGACACAATAGGAAAGGGGGGTGTAACTTAGCAGGAGAGGGCTGGTGTTTCAGGCAAAAGATTGGAGGTTTAGTGCCTAATATCTCCAGGAAGAGTTGGGAAGCACTCTGGTCTTAAATCCTGGACATTCACTGTAGAATCCCAGAGTTCTGACTAGAATCACTCTTATAAAAGCACCAGCTTTCACTTACATCCTACATGTTGTATCACAGATAAGTACTGTACACTTGATCCTAACTGAAGTCTTTACAATGGTTGCAATCCACTCTTTTTTGCGGCTGATTTTTGGTGGCATCCATCACTGCTCTTGCCATATTTCCCAATGATATTTTCTGACTTGGTTCTGAGGCCATCACCCCATCTTTCATAGATTCAATTGTTAACAATTGGCTGTCATGTTGTCAACCATGAAGAGGAAAAGGAAAGCTTCCTTTGATAATTCTGCCACCATTTCAGTTATTTCCAGATCTCTCTTCCCTCCCTCCCTCCCAGCAAAGAAGGGAGGGAGGGAGGAAGAAAGTCGTAATGGCCACCCGGGGCTTGTGCCAGTCAGGACGTGTCTTCTCAATGCCACTTTCAGCTCAAAAGCTACAGAGTCTGCTATTATTTAGGGAATCCTGCCATAAGTGCCATGATTTCTCATTTCTAGTGCCATTGGTGAGGAAGAGTGATATGCCCTAGAAATGTCCACTTTCTTTCAACTGAGCAAATAAGAAACAAAGAAAAAAAATAAAGTGGGGTAAGGGGGAAGCAAAGACAAAAACCCCCAGTTTTCTCTCTTTCTCTCGGGAAGCTTCTCCAAAAAGTTGCAGAGGGCTGTATGATTTCAGCTGTAAAAATCTGGACAGCCCCTAGTTGGTAGCAAAGTTAGTTAATTTGTTTTAATTTATCAAAAGCAATAAAAATAAACAGAAAAATCCAGAAAGATAAAAAGCGAGGACTTCCCCCAAACATTATATATATATAAAACACCTCTGTTTTCAAACATGTTGCAATGTACTTTTTTTCTTGTAACTGTAGCTTGTTCAGAGGCACACTGTGAACACATACTATCAGTTCAACTGTAAATGAGTTTTTCAGTATTGCAAAATAATATTTGCTGTATCTCGTGCTCAGTATTTTGTCATATCAGTACATTTGGGTTTACTGATCTCTCTTCTGCTGTCTTGCATATCTGGACTTTTGCACCCCACATCTGTAACTCCAAGCTTCTGTGATAACAGAGGCAAAGGAAATACAATTGTAACACTTGTTAGAAATTAAAGATGAAATCAAATTGAAGTAAAGGATATTAATGTAATAATCACATATAACATAAAGTGCCACAATGAGAAAATGGTATTAAATTTGATGAAAAAGATGTCATTTTGGTACTGGTGTATAAGCATCCATTTTATTGGAACTACTTGAAGGAGAAAAGGAAACATTGGTAAATTAAGCCCAAGTCACCCAGCAGCCTTAATGCCTAAGGCGGAACTAAAAACCAGAGTCACCTTTAGCATGATGCTTTAACCCCTACAGCAAACTTTTGCTCTCTTCTTATCAAACAAATCTTCTCATTAAACAAACTCTTTCTCTACAAGAGCATATAAACAAATCATGGAACTTTCTTTTGTTTCCTTAGTGGTTTGTTTTTAATCCTGACCTCCAAATAAGGAGCTCTGTCTGGTTTTCCTAATGAACCCAAAACCTGTATTTGGTTTGTTCCTGGCTTTGGTAGGAGGAGTCGGATGAAACAGATTTAGCAACATGCCTTAGCACAATATTCACATACAATTAAGCCAAAATGTTGAGAGCAAATGTGGTCTGATGACTTTGGAGATGCAGAAAGATCAGCAGTGTGAAATAGATAGGGCCACACGAAAAGTGGGATAGAGAAGAGATTCAGTTTGTAATTTATTCCTAGTTGAAAATTCTACAAAGCAGAAAAGGAACATGCAATGCTATATTATTAAGCTCCCGCTTTGTCCCTCCTTCCCCTGTAACATTTTGCTCTTAGTCTTAATTAAGCTCAAGAATCATATCCTTGAGTTTAAGAATTCCTATTCTTACAATAGGTCTGGATCCAACTCTGATAATGCATCTGTACTAAAATAGTTTTTGCCAAGTAAAAACAAAGATTCTGTATTGGTTAAGTGTAAAGTGGAGGATGGGGATAAATCCAGGTAGCAAAGACACGGAAGTGAAGAGAAACCAGGAAGAAAAATAACAAAGAAGGTGTGTTTAAGTCAAGAAGCAACATTAAACATTAGAACGCTCATTCACAGATACTGCTTACCTGAGCAGCGGGTGCTTTGTGCCCAGTGTGTGTCTGTGTTGTCTGTGTCCATATTTAAACAACTAAGTATTTGATATTGGCTGTTCTGTTTATATACATAAGAGAAAGGGAGGGAGTCAAAAGCTGTGAGTGTGTGTGCTGCTGTGTGCAAAGGCTGATCTATAGGGCACTACAACCATTATCTATGACCCTTGGATATATGAATGGAACTTACTGGAACTGTAAACTATATTCTAGAGGGCGTAAGATGACTTACTTCTGTTGTATAGCCTGCAGCCTTCGATGTAACCCAGATGTGTCAATGAGACCAACTCTTTGTGTGAGCATCTTATACAGGGTCAGTGATTTCTTGATATTATTAAGTCTTGCTTTCTGCAGAATTAGACACACAAGATTTTGCTGTGCTTACCTCCCCAACTTTTATAAAAGTGCAGAAGTAAAATTCATTTAGGAGCATTTTGGTTTGTCTTCTGGAGTTGTTGGAAAATTAAAAAGATCTATTAACATTCACTACAATTGATACTTTGAACAATCTAAAAGATGGTTGCATTTATAACAGAGAAAATGCATGAGAAATGCCTACGGTGATATGGCCATGTTCTATGAGCAGCATCCCACACCACCTTTACTGCTACCACTTTAACCTACACAGAAGACCATCTATACAGAAGACACCAATACAGATGACAAAAGCAAAGCTGGCATGATACAGTTGACATGAACATGAAGATTATCCAGTTGGGCCCAATTGTTGTGTTTGAGTTCATGAAATGGCATTCATTGACCTGAAATGTGGACCATGGACCTGTAAGAAAAAGCTAGGAAGAAGATTCTAAGGTATCTATAAATCAAGAAGTATTTTAAAAATGGCTTTTCTTAAATTAGAAAAGCTTTATCACTTCTGCCAAAAAAATAATGTTAAATGCTCTTTTTTCCCCCTTGCTCCTATGTGGATGATTATTGCTCATGCTTCTGATTTTTGAAGTAGAAACTAAAGTCATAATATTGAACAAAATCTATGGTAGCACAAAGAGCCTTGTCCAGTCCCCAACATAAGGACAGCCCCAAATTGAGAGCATTCTTTGTGAAAGAAAATTACTGTAGCTAAACTAATACTAAACAGTCTCTCTCTACAGACACTCTGAATACACTACTGTTCTCCCTCACTCTTAAAAGAGATTTTTTTAAAAAGATAATGCTGAATTAAAAGACTTCAAGGTCCTTTACAATAAGCATATAGTGAATATGGCATGTGAGAGGTCTTGCAATGCTACTAGCATTACTGCAAAAATAAAATTATAACAAAACTTTGAAATGATGCAGTTTGGAATGAAATTGAGCTTTTATTCATCAACAACTATGGTACTTTTGCTCGGCTGCATACATGAATAATGTCCTTCATTTGTTAATTAAGTCTCCTGGCCTTCTCCTAGTGGTGGACCACAATAGGGCTTGCCATTAAACAACAAATCCTTGTTATAGAACATCAGAAATATACAAGAAGGTACTAGGTTTGTTAGGGTCAAATTATTAGTGGCTCCTGTAGGATTCCTCGCTTTTACACTGGGCTTCCGGGTGGACTTCCGGCGCCTCTGGGCGCAAGTAACGCGAGCTCTGCGGAACTTGCCCCAGGCCACCTGGTTCAAGGGCCTTTAAAAAGGCCTAACCCTCCCTGAAGGGGAGGGGAGCAAGGGAGTGTGGGAGTAGGGTTGAGGTAGCGCAGACCTCCTCCCCACTCGCCGTGTACTCTCTGCCAAGAACCAGGTTAGGACGGCACCATAATGGCTGCCATGAAGTTGGAACCACTCCAGCAAAGAAAGGGCAGGAGGGAGACTGAGGATCCAAATCGGTGTGTGGAGGGGTAAGAAAAGAACTTTTTTAAAAATCTTGAAACCCCACAAGGCTGAAAGATAAAGAGACTGTGTTGCAGGCCGTGAGGAAGCGGCGAGAAAAAGGGGGGCAACAAACAAAAGAGTGAGCCGTTACCACTTCATTGCTCCCTCCCCCTGCTGTTCCAGTGCTTGACTGTTGGGCTTTGAAGTGACTTTGCATTGTTTTTTAAAAATATGGAGATTTGTGAGGAAATACTGCAGTCCTGTGACTCGATGCTGAGAAAGATAGATGAAATTGAAAGAATTGGACTGGAAATGAAGGCAGACATGGAACAAATATTGAATAAAATGGAGCAT
>JANHGC010006939.1:86274-99394 GCA_027560395.1 Boaedon fuliginosus | reverse complement strand
ACAAAACAGAGCAAACAGACTCATATAAAGCACAGAAAGCTGAAATTCAAGTCTTACCGGAGATGATGGGGGAACCTCGGGAGAAAGAGAGAGTAAAGATGGCAGTGGACAAAAATAAGTGGAGAAAGAGCATATCGGATTACTTCAGAAAGACTGGGAAAGAGACTAAGAGACAAGCGAATGGAGCGATGAAAAGGAAAAGGAAACTCAGACCGGACCATGGGAAGAGGATGAGGAACTAAACGAAAAGCAGAGAAAGAAACAAAGGCAAAGAGACTGGCGAGAGAGAATAAAGATGAAAAGAAAGGCGAAATTTGGAAAGGAGACAGAAGATGGGGGGGGCGGCAGCGACCGGGGAATGGAAACTTGGAAATGGAAAAAGAGGGATAAAGGGTAGAGAAGGGGGTAATTAAATAGAGGGGCATTAATTAAACAGGGCAAAAAAATTTAAAAGATTAAATTTAGATGCAAAAATACAATTTTTAAACTTAGAATGACTGGATATTTATAAAGTGAGAGAAATATATTCTTAAGCACGAAATGTAAACACATGATTAACTACTTTTTAACTATCTTAACTACTATATTTTAAACTTGTTCTGATTTGAAGTAATTAAATGAAGTAATGATTGTATATTTTAAAAATGAGATATAGAAATATGGTGTAACCTCTAACGAAATGGAAAAACTATGTTTTTTTTTATTATATTTTGGAAAATAATAAAATTATTGACAAAAAAAAAGAAAAGAAATGCTTTTACACTGGAAAGTTGTCAAGTACTACCCTCTGTTGTACTGGAGGGCAAGTATACAAATGACCCAATGCCTGAAAGGTTTTGTCCTCATGAAGTGGGAGAAATATAAACTCAGGAATGTCTTCCTAAATTGTCTGTTCTATAAGGTCTAAACTTATTTTTGCCCTGATTAGCCTCATACACCAGACACAGCCTGGGTTCAATCTGTATTAGAGTTGATCATTCCTGCATCATAGCTGCGAGGGTTGCAAGATTTTCCATAGCTCCTTGCAAAATTCAGGAGGCATATATTGAACGTAACACTAGTTAAATATATTGATTTGATGTTTGCTTCTTTCTTATGTTACTATATTAATTTCAGCTTCATTCCCTTTTTACTGTTACAGATTATCAATTTCTGGATGTTTTCTATTATTTGTATTTTAGCCCATGGTGGACGTATAGGCCTGGCATTTTAGCACCATTTAACTCCAACTTGGGGGAAAATAGGTCCATTGTTTTTTATTGTTCTATTGGTACTATTGTAAGACCATAATGAAGTATTTTGTCTGGTACTGTAGCATTGAATATAGAGTGCGGCCCATGTAACAACAACATAACAGCTGCCCAGAGTCATGTTATTGGTGAGAGGAGTTGCATATAAATTTAATATAAACAAATAAACAAGCAAGCAAGTTTTACTGATTCCTTCATGAAAAACGGGATGAAAAAGTTTAATTACTTTTTATAGTCTTCTCATCTCTATCCTAGTTAAACCATTTCTTAATCTGCTTGATAACCCGCCACCTCGAGTTCCCCATTGGGGGAAGAGAGGCGGGATATAAATCAAATAAATAAATAAATAAATAAATAAATAAATAAATAAATAAACTGTATCATAAATTGCTGGAACTGGAACTGCTCCATGTGATGAAGCACTGAACTGCAAGTGACAACTTCTCAGTGAATTTCTTCCAAACTTGTCCTGACGTGGAATCAAAGTCATCATTGGATCCTTCTTGTGGACACTGAACCTTTCTTGTATAACAAGTATGCAGCTATTATTATGTTTAGATTCTGACCTGTTCTTAGCCCTCCTCTTGGTTTCTCCTATTCCAAGATTCCCAAATTACTCCAGGCTATATTTAGTCCTGTAAAACTAAGCATTACCCTCCCAGTATGCTAACTCATGGTTTAAGCAATTACCTCTGTTGTTTTTAGGGTTGTATGCACAGAGAACTATAAGCATATACTGGGTTTGTATAGCACAGTGTATGTCAAATCATCCAACTGTGTTTTGCAGAAATGTATTATCAATTCCAGTCTGAAAGTAACCTTTATATAAGGAGGAAACTGTGGTAAAAAATAGTAGGAGAGATCTATTTCAGCAGGAAGGTGTTCAATTACCTCTTTCCCAGTCAATGCTGGGACTTAAAATGGTCCACTTTGTCTGGTCTTCTGGACATGGTGTGACTGATGTGATGCCATTGTATAGTATCCAGGTCATCCCCTTCTAACTCCAAAAGCTTTCTGTTTTTCAGTAGCACCCACTCTTTCCTCCAAACCAAACAGCAAACTTCAAAGTACAGTTTCAAATCGGGTAAACCCAATCCTGTTTCCTTTACATTTTCTATCACCTTATATTTAAATTATTGTTTTTTGCACTGCCACACAAATTTAGATATATTTCTGCCGCTATTTAAATAGTGCATCAGTTGTTAGAACAGGTATTGATTAAAAGAAAAACATCATTCTAGGTAAGACATTTGTTTTTAATCACAGCAATTCTCAGCAATTACAGTTGTAGTTTCTTGCATCTTAACATATCTTTTCAAACTTCACTCCATACCTTAACATGGTTGTTTTGAAATTACATACAATTCATATTTGTCAGATGGATATCCAAATATATTACCTTCTTCCCAATATTAAAACCCATCAGTTTGGTTTGATTTTCTCTTTTCATATTTTTGTTAACCTCTTTGTCTTGTTTATTGATCTTAAAACCTACTGCATGAAATTGCTTAAATTTGTCTGTTAATATTTCCCTTTAAAGGATGTTCCAGGACCAATACTGTCATCATTAGATGCCTTAATTTAGTAGTTTTAAAATATTTATTCCCACATTCCTCTCATCTTGTCTCATATCTATATTCAGTATTTTAAGAAAACAAAAAAACTGACAGTGGGGACCCCTTTATCTCACAGTGTTTTGTTACATTCCCATTATTGGTGCTTCAGTGAAATGCAAAAAAATAATTGTTTATATTTTATGAATATTCAAATTTATATCTTCCAGAAACTGAAGAAAAGCCCAATTCAAACCGTTAAAAGCCTTTTTGCATATTTAGATTGATGTAGCTTGTTTTTCATTATGTTGCTCCAAACATTCCAATATACCCAACACATTTCTAACTTCTTTTAACTGTCTTTTAAAGAAAAACCACACTGATCCACATGAATAACTCCTTGCAAAATTATTTTCAATCTGTCCGTTAAAATAGTTTTAAACAACTTGTAGTCATTATTCAGTTATGATATTGGCTTATAAATTTCCTGATAAAATCAAATTTTTAGCTATTTATGCTATACTGACCTTTTTCCAACTCTCTGGCATCTTTCCTCCCTGCAAGAGACAATTCATGGTATTTTGTAGAAATTGCAAAAGTTAATCCTTACAGCATTTATAATAACCTGATAATTCATCTTATCCAGGCACATTTCCTAGTTTATTTTCTGTGAACATTTTAAAAGTTATAAAAGAATATGTGAATATTTTGAAACTAACTGTAAGAAATCCTCCCATGGGAAAGTTTTGCTGGTTGGAAAGTAAACATATGATAAGAGAGCTTTGAAGGTTGACTAGAGGCAACCAGAAAACAACTAAGGATTAAAATTAAAGGAGAAGAGATCTGTTAATATAATGGAGCAATATTATTTGACTATAGAAGAAATTAAACCAAGTACTCAGAAATTGCATTCAAGATTGTCTTCCACTATAAAAATGAATTAATTAGAGGCTACAGAAGAAGAACAGATAACAGTACCTGTGTTAAATTATTGAACCTGTTCCTGAGAGGACACAAACAAAAAATGAAAATAAATCAACTTCTGTATATTTTCCTTTTGTTTTATAAAATTGTCTGAACTCTTTATTAGTAAAAAAAACATTCCCACTAAAACTTGTTAGTTTGTTTAAATTAATTCCAATTTATTTAAAAGTGCTTTCACCAAAAATAATTCAAAATAACTGCACTCTTTATTCATTTTAAACTTTCTCACATTGGCTGATCGTTAAGCTTTTTGCCATAAATTTCTAAATCCTTGAAACAGCTATATTTTTCCCTTTGCCCAAGTACTCCTCAATTTACAAGCACATTGAGCCAAATTTTTCTGTTGCTAAGCAAGACAATTATTAAATGAGTTTCTTGCCCCATTGTACAACCTTTTTGCCACAGTTATTAAGTGAATCACTGCATTAGTTAAGTAAGTAACACAGTTATTAAGTAAATCTGGCTTCCCCATGGACTTTGCTTATCAAAAGTTTGTAAAAGTGATCACATGACCTCAGGATACTGCACTTGTCATAAATACATGCCATTTGCCAAGCATCTAAATTTTGATTACATGACATGGGAATGCCATAATAGTCATAAGTATGAAACATGGTCGTAAGTCACTTTTTTCATTTCTATTGTAACAAATGGTTGAAAACTGAGGACTACCTATAATCCAGAAAGAATTGCAACTCACCTGGTGGAATTTTATTCTGCCGCGTAGAAAATCTCTCTTTAGCTTTAAATTAATTATATCCTAAAATGATTAAATGAGATTTGGCTGAACTTTTTGTCTTTATAATAGGCTGCAATTATGGCTGTGAGCTTGGTTGAAAACCTTCAACTCCCAACCTCCCAATGTATTATCCAATTACAAAACCTCAGTTCCTGCAATCTGCTTAAAAGGAGTAGTTGTCCGGAATAGGCAACCTTATGATCCTCTCCTTTTGGCAGAAAGCAGACATTTTTGCAATTCATGGGAGTTGCAGTGATGTTTTCCATTTATTCCTCTTGATTGTGGCATTAACCCCCGGTAATAAAGAACATCTGAAGATAAAGTTATAAACAGATAGAACAAAATATGTGTTCAATTCGTTGTATGTAGAAAATGTAGCTGCCTCGAGTTCCTCTTGATTTGGGAAGAGGGGTGGGGTATAAATCGAATAAAATAACATAAATAAATTAAATAAATAAAATGAAATAGGGAAAAGAAAGCTCAAGTGAGAAAGTGGTACAGTCTCTCCCAGGTCAATTTGTGGGGGCATACTTGACATATCTCATCACAAAAAATTCCTACTGAAAATAATGAAAATAGAATCAAGCAACATTTTCAGTTATTTTAATTGTCATTAAGATAATTGGCTAATATTTCAAAGGAAATCCTGGCATCATTCCAGAGAAATAAATTTTGCAAAACAATAATACTCCCAGGAAAGCAAACACATTAGATTGTGGCCTTATCAAAGATTGCGATTCTATTGAATTACTCATAAATAACATGTATGAGATTGGGCTCCACTTCCTTGTTTTTTTATAGGAATTAAAATTTATTGCTGGTAAATACACATCTTGCCTCTTCGAACACATCAAACAATTATGAGACAACCACTTCCCCAAGGAGTTGGTTCTGCTGTCAAACTGCTCTCACCATTGAGAAGAAGAATTTACACCCTGCACAATTAATTTTTGCTATTTCCTATGCTTGCTAATATGGGGTGAATAACCTCTTATGCAGCATTGCTTGCCACTGTAACACAATTAAACATTTAGTGATCTTATTGAACAATTTAAAGTATGAAGAGACTCTTAAAAATTAATTTTTGTGTTCCTCTACTTAGAAATCTGATGTATCCCCTTTTAAAAAAATTAAAATGCTGCAATATTTTTATCTCTTACATTGGGACATACGACTTTTTTGTTTTGTGTACTGATATGTGAAGGCCTCTGTCTTTTCCAGATGAGTGATTTTCTCATGCATTCTCTTGTATTAAGGCATCAAATAGCCTTAGACAGAAAAAAACACATTCTTTTCTAAAAGAAAAAAAAGTATAAGCCACTACCAATGTTTTTATTTTATCATTGTTATAAAGCTTTAGGCGAGTCAGAATGAAAATATAGGTAGTTTATTCATGACCACAGTGGCTTACAATGGAAATTCCAGTCCCAATTCCGGTCATTATTTGAATACTACATATAACACAGTTGTTTTGGGCACTGATTAAATTCAGAATTTTCTCTTTAAGGGCCAGTTTGGTCATGACCAAAAGGTCTATGCTAACTCCTGTTTGTCTCAGTAAATTAATTGGGAAGAAATGGTTTTTTTCCTCATTGTTTCTCCACATTCACAAATTAAAAAATGGATTGTAATACAAATGTGTGTCCTATAATTCTGCTATCATGATTTTAGAGGCTGTAATATTCAAAGAAATAGCTTTGAGGCATTCTTATATTTCTGCTCATGTCAGGGCCCAGGTCTGTGTATGAATCAATCACAGTGACAATAACAAAAATGTTATTGAATATTTGAATATTCAGTCATTTCCAAAACTTTTTACAACAGTGCTCTGTAATTATTTCAGTTCATTTGTCATAGGCACAGAACTTGGGTCTGGCTATCCCTGTGCAGAACGGGCAATATAAACTGTGCTTTTAAATCCATGTATTACCAGTTATTAAAAGGCTCTATTTTATAGCTGTTGTTAACATATGGGTATGCATAAGTATATTGCTTCCCTTTGAAAATCTACCCTGTAATTTAGCATTCCCCAGATTGTAATTCATGGCAAAACATTGTGTGTTGTTTTCTTGTGATGCTGCTCTCAGACTAAAGTTTGAATTTGTGTTGTGTTTTTTTGAATAAACAAAGTTGCCCAACTTCCCCTCTCCTGGCCATGCAATATGGGTGGCATTAATCCATGAATCCTTTGTGGAGAGAACATTCAGGAAGGGTGGTACATGGCTTGTACTATAAATACTCTGATGTCTAGATCAGACCAAACAATCTTCCAAACAGTTTGGAAATGCATTGAATTTAACCACAATAATCCTCAATCATCCTTGGTGAAACTGGATGAGGATTATGAGAATAGTAATCATTGAAAGCTCATTATGTTGGAGAAGTTTGGTTTAGGTAAAACTTTAGTTCTCAATTTTGCTTTCAACTTTGTTTTGTTTTTCAATTGATGAGTGGTAACCATGAGCTATTTTGTAATATCAGCAGAACTAGCTAGTAAAGACTTCCTTGAATCAAATCAGTTTGGATTGCAAGTTTTTAATGTAGGAAAAACATTAACCTAGGAAGTTTTAGGAAAACTGGAGGTCAAGGGCAAAATATGCGATGTAAGATTGGGAATTGGGAAGGGAGGCTGGAAAAGTTCACTTCTCACACCTCAGAATGTAACTAAAAGTGAGAAGTCCACATTTCATTGATCATATATGGACTCCTGATTGTTTCTGCAAGCTCACAGATCTTCTTCTGATGGTTCCACCACATTTGAAGGTTTTCCATTAAAATTTATGGCAATTTGCCAACAGTGTAAATCAGTATCAAATGAAGCAGTGGGTTTTAGGGAAAGGTTATATGCAAAAAAGGAAAATGAATGGAAATTCTTGCACTGCTATAATACTGCCTACTTCAATCATAATGATGTCTATAGTCTTCAATGCAAAATAATAATACTGTAAATAACAACAGGCAACTAGTTAGAGTTCTCTGCTCCTGATACGTCTAATACCACATTTTGAGACATCAATAATCAATTTTGGTAGTTATACTAATTACTTAACCATAATTTATTGAATAATTCATTCTAGGCAAAAATACGTTATGTATAAACTATGTTTTTTAAAAAAGAAACACAAAGTCTGATTCACCTAGTGCAGGGATGGGTTTCTAACCCGTTCGCATAATTGCAGGGTTGCGCTGAACCGGAAAGAATATCATTGGACTCAGCGATCTTACAGCCAGTTAAAATGGCTGCCAGGCCACACGCCGCCGAATCCACCCCCCCATTGTCTCACAGGCGGCGTGTTTTAACTGGCTGCGAGATCGCGGAGTCCAACATGCCGCATCAGAGCGTACCTTGCTCAGCCGGCGCTTCTGGAACATGAGTTAATAATGATATTCTTTCCGGTTCAGCGCAACCCTGCAATTATGCGAACAGGTTAGAAACCCATCCCTGACCTAGTGTGCTTACAAAACTAGAAAAACCACACTGTGGTTATGTATAATGATGCTTGGATCATAGCTGTTCAGAAAGCTTCCTTTATTTTTAAAGCTGGACTTTCCTAATAATAAAAAAATATGGTAACTTTGGCTTACTTTGGGTTTAGTGGGACTATTTGATAGCTAACTATTGCTCAGCAAGCAGTTACACTGCTTTCATATAAAAGCATATGGTGCAGTTGTTTCATAGCCACTTGAAAAGGTGCAACAGAAGCTGTTGACCCTTGCAGGGCAGCCTTCTTGTAAGGAATTGCTGGAATTTATGGAAGGCATACTTCCAATTTTTGAGAGAAAACAGAACCTCCAAGGAATATTCTGCTTCTTCAAAACTAATTAGTTGCTTGCCCTATGTTCTTCTCTTACAATGCTGACCTTAGTTTTTATCAGGTGGCCAGGGTGAGTCAGTAGCCACAATACTCATTGATGTAATCCTGTTCTCTTTGATGGCCAGGACAGAGGGTTTGATTTATGCAAACATAAGCTGATTTAATTCAAACCTTTCCCACAAAGTAAGATTTCACAAACCTGCTTTTAGACTTTAGTACTATCTTAAGAAATAGAGGCCCATAAAACACATCAGTTGAATATATAGAGATATTCCTCTCATCTGCCTATTATCTGCCAAAATACTATGTATGCTGTCACTCAATTGGTATCTTTTTTAAATTTAAAACAGGAAATTATGATTCAGTTTCTGAACTATTCAGGTTTATAATTCAGCTTCAAAATATGATTTCAATCAATTGTCTATGGGCTTACAATAATGTACTGAGAACAAATTACATATGCAAGTTGTGTGTTCATTAATCTGTAATATGAGCACATAAATTTTACCAGAGAAGCAGATTAGGACTTGAACTCAACTTCTCTCTCAGCTCTGAGATCATTGAACAGATACTAGCAAGTCAGCACTGGCATCATCCTTTATCTCTAGAATAAAAAGTATGACCTTCACCCTATTGTGATTATGGGAACATAAGAGAAGCAGTTATAAAACTCAATAAAAATGCCAGGTAACTGTTAATTGAATAGTTGGGAAATGTGTTGGCTTGAGTCATCATTACTACACAATAATTGTATCTTCTGTGCCAGTTCAATTATTTTAGAAGATGTTTCAAAGCAGGTTAGAGTATAATCCCCTTCTTTATAATAGATGGAAATTACAGTACACAAATAAAATTGGACTAAAGTCCATCAACAGTTGCAAGGATTTTATTATCCACAACTCATTAAAATTTGGCTTACTCTTTACATCCCAACACAAAACACACTTTCAGAACAGTCTGCTTCATCAGTCCAGGGCATGTCTTGCCCAGCTTTCTGTTTCTCACATTAGCCAACTGCTCCCGAGGAAGAGACAGAGAGAGATCCCTCTGAAGTATTTTTTCTGCAGCCAATATAGGAGGCATGTTCATCCCAGCACAGAGGTATAACAATATATTCTTCAAAATATAAACAATCCTGTAATTTCTTTTATAAAATACTATTTAAATCAGAAGCCAGAATTAAAAAAAACATTAAAAATATTAGGGGTAGTTAACATCCAGGGACAATTGATAAAACCTGGACTTTTAAAATATATCTGAACACAGCAGCATATTCTACATGGAAGATAGTTTCGTAGAACAGGAGCCACCATTGAGAAGACCATGTGGCCTCAAAGTGGCACTCTTTAAGCTATCCCCAAAGATGCTGGCTACCTTAAAAAATATAAAGAAATACAAAATAAACTGGAGGGAGGGGAATTGGCCTATAGCATGCATGCTAGAAGTGGCATCCAAAGTCATCCTTTCAGGCATGCATGATGGCCTTCAAGTGGGCCTGCCCACCCGCCCCTGCTCTATACCGGTCTGCATTGCCTTGGTTGGAAGCACAGCTGATCGTTGGATCAGCTGTGTTTCAGCTGTGCAGTTACGTATGCATGCATGGGGTGGGGAAGCATGGGGGATCACGTGCACATGCATGGGATGCAGGGGAGCATGTGGGGGGTTATGCGTGGAGGAGCGGTAGAGCAGGGGGTTCATGCAGGTATATGCGCATGTGACCCCTACATGACCCCCCCCATGCCTGCATGATGCCCCCCTGCACTCCCCCACACATCTACACAGGACTCCAGAACCGAAACACAGCTGATCCAACAATCAGCTATGCTTCCAACCAAGGCAAAGGGGAGGGGGGGTTGTGTGCATGCATGGAGGGGGTGCAGGGGCACCCAGCCATGCACATGCAGGCACTTGTGGCATGCACAGTCGCAAAAGGTTCCCCACCACTGGTCTATGAAATAGCTTTATAGATAAATCCATACTCTAATGCAGGGTCTTGCTTGGAAACTATGTTGTGAATGGGCAAGCCAACCAGAAACCATTTGGTGAGAGCACACAAAAATTCTCAAAATTCTAAGTATGTCCCAATTTAGTTACTTAGAAAGCCATATTTAGTACACCGTGAGAAGTCTGTCTTAAAATTTTCAGTAAAGGTAAAGGTTCCCCTCGCACATACGTGCTAATCAGTTCCCGACTCTAGCGGGCAGTGCTCATCTCCCTTTCAAAGCCGAAGAGCCAGCGCTCTCTGAAGACGTTTCCATGATCATGGGGCCAGCATGACTAAAAACCAAAGGCGCATGGAACACTGTCACCTTCCCACAAAGATGGTCCCTATTTTTCTATTTGCATTTTTACATGCTTTTGAACTGCTAGGTTGGCAGAAGCTGGGACAAGTAACAGGAGCTCACTCTGTTACGCGGCACTGGGGATTCGAACTTCCAAACTGCAGACCTTTCTGATTGACAAGCTCAGCGTGTTACCCACTGAGCCAAAGCTACAATAAAAAGGGCTTCAATTGTATAGTTGCTGACACCACTTTGAACAAAACTGGCAGGCTAAAACTCAGTGTTGCTTCAAATGTGGAAGAGACTAACAATTTTGGGCAAATCATATGTTCATATATTATTTTGTGAATAAAAGTTTTAGGAGCAACACTTGTACCAATAGTTGGCCTGATGTTATAGACTTTCAGAACAAGATGAAAGTGTTATTTTTTCCCCTCTAGTTATCTTTTGGGGCCAAAAAGGGCTATTCATACTTCTTTTAAGGCTGCAAAGCTAAAGAATGTACTGGATATGAATGAAAACACACATACATGCATGATAAAATGGATTTCTTGGCACTTATAAATGATGCCTAGAAGAGTAATAGCTGGGAAAAGGAAAATCATTTACTCTATGGAGGAAGATTCACTAAGAACAAGAGGTGAAACATTTTAATCTCTTCAGTTTGTTACAGATAACTGCATTAAAAGAGAAAAAATAAAATAATTAATTGAGATACCTACAAACATGCAAACACACACATCTTTTTAAAATTAATGAAACCGATAAATTCAAATGGGTAATTGCAGAAGTAACTAACAGAGGAGGCATCTGAACAAAGAAAATGCTTGTGTTGTTACAACCATATATTTTCTACATGATTATAACCTTCATACATGCGGAAAAACTATGAATATTTGGAGCTCCATAAGAACATAAGAAACAGGCTGCTGGATTATTTAATCCCACAATCTGTTTCTCATAAAAACTAAGAGCATACCTTGGAGTATGGAAGGAGAAAGACCCCTATATAACTATCCCTCACCTTCCATATTTAGAAACAGAGTTTCTAAATATGGAAGGTTTTCTAAATATCATCCATCAATATCATCCATCTCCATTGTTGTCTAAAATTTCTTAAGGAGATTTTCAAACATCAGAAAAACTTTTTCTTAAACAGTCATGGCATCTCTTTTAAAGACCTGCTGGTTTGCCCTATGGCTCATCTGAGAATACCAAACTGGGAAGACTCATGGGGCCAGGCATGGAACAAATACTTTATTCTCCTGGGTTCCAGTTCATTTGTGAATAACGGTAGACAAAATCTTACTGAAAACTTGAAAAATTACAGCCAGTCAGTTATGACAAAAGTAAGTCCTGAATGAATTGTTTTATGCAGTGGAAGGCATCATTTGTTCTTAGATCTTAAATTAGAAATAATAAGGATTTCTTGCACAGTTTGATAGAAACGTTGTTCCATACCTGTCAGAAAGCAGAAATGGACAGATGTCAGGTACTGGAGGTGTTGATGACCTTAATTTGGCCAGAGCCATAATGTGCTCAAATGTGATATGTGTCTGTGTGCTAGCATCCATGAATTCAACATTTTGTGCACTCCCATATGTCTTAATAAGAGGTGCTCGTCGTAGAACCTGAACTACTATGGGCTCCTTTGCATTACGAAAAACCTCCACTGCCTCTTCATGAGTATCTTTGGAGAGATCTTTCCCATTGACCTAAGTAAAACAAAGGTTTCATAAATTAGTGTGTCTATGTATAGTAGAACATTGTGATAATCATAATTTCATAATTTGTATTTACAACACACCGTTTGAAATTGGGAGTAGTTTAAATATTTGGATAAGTAAAAAACAATATATACTGTAGTACACTTGGCGGATGAATATAGTTGTCAAGTCCCATAGATCCCTATTGGGATGCTGCCATTCTGGTGGGGAGGGAGCCTGGGTGCATTCTTTACTTTATACCCTTTTTGCCTATCTATCTTGTACTTTGCTTTACCTTTGTGGGAATGTAAGGGGAGAGGGCCATCTTGCCGCCTCGAGTTCCCCTTCGGGGTGAAGAGAGGCGGGGTATAAATCTAATAAAATTGAAATTGAATTGATCTGTTTTGTCTTGGCTCCAGAACCTCCAGCAAGAGATGCCTGAAAACAGCTTCTTATCACCTTCTCAGCCTGTGATTCTCAAAACAATTTTTCCTTATTGCTGCATATTTATATGCATATTTATATAAGTGTGTGTGTGTGTGTGTGTGTGTGTGTGTGTGTCTGTGTCTGTGTCTGTGTCTGTGTTTTCGTAGATTTTCATAGGTGTAGGTATGAAAGTCTTGGTGTAATCGGGTCTTTTCTTGAGAGTATCAAGGCAACATTTCGACAAGGTCTCACTCGTCATCTTCAAGCAAATTCAAGCTGTGGCTTCATCTTCTTGCTCCTAAGAGTAAATGCAGTAAAATGCTGCATTTTTTTGCTTAACTGCCGGTGGTGCTGTGTTCTGATTG
>JANHGC010006939.1:21446-31897 GCA_027560395.1 Boaedon fuliginosus | reverse complement strand
AGTGCTTGCAGGACACCACGAAGATTGCGAAGTCGAACCCGTGCAGTGTGCTTTTGACAGCCGATCGGGAAGCGCACCCACAAAGCGGGTAACCAGCGAACCGGTAGGAACCCATCCCTGAATGTGATGGATATTTTGTCAAGGAGCACCACAGTCACACTGAGGGGTAGAGACAAGTTCCCACTTAAACAATGAATCCTGGCAGACACCATGTTGGATACAGATCCTGTTCAGACTTGACCAATGCTGGCAAGGCTGGTCAAAATCTGTCACCTTTTGTGTAGGGTCATCTACGTAGCTGCAGCCTGTGGGCCTTCCATTGTGTGTTGATGTTTTGACTTCTGGGACAGAATTGTTATTTTACCTTTTGGATTTCATGGGTCTTGCATAAAATACCACTTTTCTTTTCTTTTCAGATTAGTTACAATTTTGTTTCCCAGATTCTAAAGGATAAAATTCAGTTTCCTTTCTTCTACCCGATGCTCCCCGCTGAAGGATTCCAGTATTCAGGGATGGTCAAGGTTCTCCTCCATTTCAGGTGGACTTTGGTTGGTCTGCTTGCTCCGGACACTGACCAGGGGAAGAAATTCATTGCAACATTGACTTCGATGCTGATAAAAAATGACATTTGTCCAGTTATATCACAGCACTTTTCATCAACTACTCATGATATCGTTGTAGATTTGTCTCCATATCGTCATTGGAGACAAGTGAACGTTTTTCTTTATGCTGCAGAACTCGATTCAATCAATGCAGGAATAGCAATTCTAGACTGGGTGCAGCAAAAAATTGAGTCTGCGGCAGGGAAAGTCCTGGTGACCACGGTGCTGTGGGACTTAAGCATTTTTTTTAAAGCGCAAATACGTCCCACTCAATTCATGGATACCATTTTTTCCTTTCCTTTGAAGCCAAATCAAATGACAATGTGCAGTGGGTCTAGGCAAACTTATTCTCTCATGAGACCGTTTGTAGAAAAATCCTTTATATGCTTCCACACCAAGGATGCCTGTTCGGTGAAAGTGTGGAGACGGTGCAGAGAGAGAGATGAACTGGAGACTCCATCCCTGGAAGACATGAATCAGATCGTTTGTATAGACAATTATTACATTTACAGCACCATCTGGGCTATAGCACGAGCCTTGAATGCAGCCTATTTGTCCAAATCCAAGATGATAAATATGGAAAGCAGTAAGAGATTGGAAACTCAAAAGCTCAAGGCTTGGCAGGTATTTTTTTTCCATGACCTGCATCTCTCCTGCAACCTAGAATCCATTTTTTCTGATTGTAAGAACTGGGCAGCTTGGGGGAAAAAAACCAAAATAATATGTGGATTGCCGTTATTTTGTATCTAAAAAAGAAACTGAAGTCCAACTTTCCATCTTTCTCTCTTTTGCATTCCCTCCAATCTTTCCACTTCTCGAGCAACGTATTTTCCTTGGAAATTTTGAAAGGGAACGTTACGAGGTCTTCACTGTTTCACTCTGTTTCCCCCCAATAAGTAAAAGATCATTGAATGTCTATCTTCTCTTTGCAGATCATTCCAGAGAGTCAAGCCCACCCCCCAAAAGTCAGGTTTCCTAGGTCCCATAAGATGGCAATATGGGGGAATTTACAGCATGTCCTCCATATGTGAGTGTCTAGGGTGGACAGGTGTTAGGAACAGGACACTTCATGAAGGAGTTAACAATTAATGCGTGCCAAAAAGGCCTTGAAGTAGGCAGATGATATTTGTTAACACCTCTAGTTCCTGTTCACTCTGGTCTTCTCCTTTTCCCCCTTTTACAACAGGTCCTCTTATACCCTCTAGGTTGTGGCAGGCTGCAGCTCAAGCAATGGGGAGGGCAGACTGAGAGCAGGGTTCTTAACACGGAAATCTGGATATCCTGTCTAAACATTTCCACTTTCTCTTCCATGCCAGCTTCATCCCTTCCTTGAAAACTCTGAGTTTTATAATGAATCCATAGATGGAGTGTACCTGGATGAGAAGGGAGACCCAACCGCAGACCTGGATGTTGTTATCTGGCTGCTTCAGAACGGGACAACTAGAAGAGTGAGGTTTGGTACCCTCAAAAAACAGGGGTACCTGAATTTCATGCTCATGGTCAATCCAAGGGGTATGGCGGCGATGGATAAACTGAACAAGGTTGGAAAAATCTTGATTTCAATCTTTGTTAATCTCTTACCAACCAGATTGTTTTCTTAGGATGGAGAGAAGTTTTGAATGTCATCGACATTCTCCAAGAAAGGCAATAAATTTATTAGTTAGATATCAAGCTGGCTGAGAGAAATACATCCGTAACTATTTAAGAAGACTATTCATTAGTCTTCTGTTGAAGGGAGGTACATTTGAGCCAGGGTAGGTTTGAGTTAATTTCTTCAAAGAAAAAATAAATGCCTAAAACTATAACTTAGGCAATTTAAATTTAAATGTAGAACCTAAACTAAAAAATGGAAGTATATAAAAATGACAAAGAAGAAAGGGCAAACAATATGCAAACAAGAAGATTGTTGAGCTCTTTATACGGGTTACAAATTTAGCAAAGCTGAGCCTTGATCTGGGAATGACGTCTTTTCTCCTTTCTGGTAATTAAATCATGTAACATGAATTGGATGGTCTTCCTCCCTCTGCTCAGTCCCTGCCTCCTTCCAGATGTGTGGAAAGCTGCCCTCCTGGATTCATGAAGGTGCAACAGGAAGGGAAGCCCACCTGCTGCTACAACTGTTTCCCTTGCCTAGAAGGAACCATCTCCACCATGGAAGGTGGGTGGTACCCAGTGGTGGTATTCAATATTTTTTACTACCGATTCTGTGGGTGTGTCTTGGTGGGCGTGACTATGCTGTCAGCCAATCAGAGATGGAATTTGCCAGTATCAGCCAATCATAGGTGGTATTTGCCAGTTCTCTGAATCAATCAAAATTATCCCTACCATTTCACCAGAACCTGTCGGAACTGGCTGAATACCACCTCTGGTGGTACCAAAGGAAAGGGGGAAAACTTTCCTTTCAGGAAAGACCACATACCCCAACATTGTCCCTGAGGGCATTTTTATAGTCTTCTCAGCAATTCATATGTTTCTACCTAGTGAGTGGGAGTGCTTATGTAGCGAAAGGATGTGCCAGCGACATCACCGTTGCCCAGGGGATGCCCAGTTGGGGGCTCATTTTGTGTCCCCCCTAAAGTTGCCCACTGACCTGATATCCATTTATCTACTTGCAGTTGCCTGCTTTCGAATCCTGGGTTGGTAGGAGCTGGAGTGTGTGACAGGAGCTCACCCAGTCCCACAGTAGCAACAGGTCTCAAACACAAGGCTGCCAATCACCACCCCAGTGTTCTAACCTCGAGAGCCATCACACACCTCTCACCACAGATGATACTATTGGTAGAGCTGTCTGGCATTTTCAGTTCTTGCATTAGTTTCAGGATAAACTGATCCCTGGAACCAGGACATTTATCTCCAATTTTTGGAATTCGAATGGTATAAATACCCTTTCTTTCATCCATGTTTAATTATGGCAACTGACTTAGTCATAAGGATGCAGTTCACAAGCAGTGCCAAGAAAGTTATTCTGTTAAAAGGTGCCTTCAAAAGATCATGATAACATGCATAGAGCCAAAGGTGAGCCCAAGCAATTTGCAAAAATCAGTCGAGAGAAAGGCCGTGGCAACCCAATTTTGGCTGTCAAGGAAACTTGCAGAAATGTTTCTGTTCAATCATCAGATCATGATCTGTTTGATGAAATGTTCCTATTCACACTCCTAGGCACACATGAAAACCAAACAACCACAAACCTTCCTTGAAATATCACAGAAACTGGCTGGCGTGGGGTGTGTGGATCCGGAAAGCTGAATGACAAAGAAATTAAAGGAGGATAAAGAGATCGCAGAAATGTTAAATCAATTCTTGTCAGTGATATTCCCTCCATAGGTTGCAGATAAGAAACAAACGCTTACATTTCGATTTTCAGAATGAACCTTGAAAGACATCGCGATGACAAGAGAGGAAGTCAATATTATATTCATACGGTAGGCAGGAAGGAAACCAGGGAAACTTTCAAAATCTTTAAATAGTTGAAATACGAAACTGACAATATTCTAACAAGAATATGTAAAATATCCTAAATACTGATGTCTTCATAAAGAGACTAGAAGGCAAAATGCTTTGGATCTGGTTAGCTTAGCATCAATTATAAGGCAAATTAGTCAAAAGGATTATCAGAGATTTTTTTTTTTAAAAAAACCCCAGGTCTAAAGAACAAATCTTGTCAAGAGGCACATCCTTCTGCAAAATCAAATCTCATTTCAGTAACCTTTAATTGTTTTTTTGAGACTAGAAGTAATAATAGGGAGAGGAATAAGAGGCAAGGGAAGTTTGCTATGGCTTTTGTCAAAAGTTCTGTTTGCAAACTACTGAGCTAACTCAGCAGTTATGAAAGAAAAAGGCATGCACGGGTAAGCTGGAATAAAACCTATGAATAACAGAATTTTGGATGCAAAAGTGGGATTTTAAGGGACCTCTATTTGGTCAAAACCTACTAATAGATGAATAAAAATGATACATTACTGGTTGTCCTCAACTTACAACAATTAATTTAGTGACCGTTTAAAATGACAACAGCACTTACTTAATGGTACATGTATTGACAGCGGCTAGAATTGTATTTGCACAACAGTGGAAAGAAGCGACAATACCAAAAGAAAGTATGGTAATTACTAAAATATTAGAATGTGCAGAGATGAATAGATTAACATTAATGATCAAGGAAAAGGAAGATAGTGAATATTTTAAGATCTGGCAGGTGTTTTACAGATGGGTGGAAGATAGAAATTGAAGTATATAAATGAAAGGAATTAAAAAGGATGATGATAAAGACTAGATTGGAAGACTATACTAATACATTACTATATTATTGTCTTTGGAGTTATAGAATAATTTAGGTTAATAATTAAATGCTTAGTGATCATTAAGAAACTTTAGATGTATGACCTCATGTAGCACGAAGTTCGATGTTTGAAGATGTTTTTTAAATATGTAATGTAAAACTAATAAAATTCTTTTTTTTTTTAAAAAAAAAAATTCAGATGCTTGCCAATTGGTTCATATTTATGACCGTTGGAGTGTCCCAGGGTCATGTGATCAACTTTTGCAACCTTCTGACAAGGAAAGTCAATGGGCGAGTCGGATTCATTTTACAACCACGTTACTAACTTCACAACTGCAGTGATTCACTTAACAATGGTGGAAAGGAAGGTCGTAAAATGAAACAAAACTTACTTAACCACTGTCTTGCTGAGCAACAGAAATTTTGAGTTTAATTGTGGTCCTAAATCGAGGAAATAATTTTAAACCAGGGGACTGCGGGCCAGATGCATCATATGTTGGCCACATCCACCCTTGTTTTAACATAGGGGGGGAAGTCACAATATGTCACGCAACAATGTGTGACACCCCTGCTTTAAACAGTGAAGATGATAACCTTACAGTGGCCTGCGTTTTAAAATGATGTATTTTTAGTATTCAATAAATTTATTGAATAGTCTTTTCTGCAAACTTTCTTTTCGATTTCTTGAAACCAGAAAAATTAAAAACCAAAACTCTTTTATTTATTTATATTCATTTCCAGACAAATAAAACAGTTTTGGTTTTTAGTTTTCCTGGTTTCAAGAAATCGAAAAGAAAGTTTGCAGAAAAGACTTTTCATAATTATTCTTACCTTTTAAGAAAGGGAATAAAAAAAGAGTACACAGTCCTTTCCTAACTGCAGACCAGCCCACGGTTGGATAAAAGCTCCGAATCCGCCTTTTGCTTTTGAACTGCCAATTGTCAAGACACAAGAGGCTTTTGTGAAATATAAATGGCAGCCGAACCCTCGCAAGCACCTCTGCTGTGCTGAAAGAGTTAATCCTGGCACCCTCCCCATTCTTCTGCTGGGGAATAGCGCCATTAATTGAGCGGGGCTCTCTTGTGTGATCCATCACTGAAGGGGAAAGATGCGATGGATGGGAGGGGGGGTAATAACAACAAAGTCTCGGCTAATTTGGGAAAATTGCTCTGATTTGGGGAAATTGCAGTGTTTTCCCCCAGGTGATTGACGAGCTTTGGAGAATAGAGGTTTTTGAGCCAGGTTCCTGTTTGTGTGGCATTCACTGCTGGCTTCCCTCCACTGCCTCTCATACTGCTGAGTTGGCAGGGGGCAAGGTAAGGCTGCTCAGAAGCCAAAGAGATTTTGACATCATCTTTGGAAAAGTCTTCAAGCACCGCGATTGCCCTCCATCCTTGGATGGGTATTCCCACTCTGGCCTCTGAGCTATTTCCAAAATTGACCGTCCTTACCTTCTTTCAGGTATCAAGAGTTCGCTATTTGGAGCTGCTGAAAAGGAACGGCTTTTCTTGAATTGAAGGCCACAGTTCTTCACTGCTGGTTTATGGCCAAGTATTTCCTACCAATATCCTGGCTAAGTTTGGGACATTTCCCTCAGCTGTGGTTTCACATTTATTTTATTTATTTTTTTATTTATTACATTTTTATGTTGCCCAATTCCCGAAGGACTCTGGGTAGCTTACAACATGGATAGGAATAGCACTCAGATTTTATATACTGCTTATCAGAGCTTTATAACACTCCCCAAGCAGTTAGAGTCAGCATATTGCCCCAAACAGTCTGGGTCCTTTAGAAGGATGGAAGGCTGAGTCAACCTTGAGCCTGGTGGGATTTAATCTGACAACCTGCAGAACAAGTCAGCAGAGACCGCAGTGCTGCATTTAACCACTGCGCCACCGAGGCTCTTATAATTACATATGCATTGCAGAGACCTACAGCTTCTCCTCTGACAGAAGAAAACTTGGAAGCTGTCAAGAGATTACAACCATTCATTTAGCGATTCAAATATACAACGGCTCTGAAAAAAAGTGACTTATGACCATTTTTCACACTTGTAACTGCTACGGCATTCCCAGGTTCACACGATCAAAATTTGGACGCTTGGCAATTGGCTCGTATTTATGATGGTTGCAGTGTCCTGGAGTCACGGGATCACCTTTTGCCACCTTCTGACAAAGTCAATGGGGAAGTTGGATTTACATAACAACCGTGTTACTAACTTCTAGTGATTCATTTCACAAATGTAGCAAGGAAGGTCATAAAATGGGGCAAAACTGACAACACCTGTCTTGCCTCGCAGCAGAAACTTGGGGCTCAGTTGTGGTTATAAGTCAAGGACTACCTGTACCAAGCTCACTATTTCAAATTCCGCTGAGGGAGATAGAGCAGATGTCATACCCACCAAGGTTCGGGGGCCACTCCTTGGTCAGGTTCGGACTTAAACTGTGAATAACCTTTGTTCAATGCATGTCTCGGATTATATATTTGTCTCTCTCTTCTCCCCCCTCCACTTGATAGCAGCTCAGCAGGAAGCTCATGAATACCATTTGAGTTGGATAAGGTACTTCTGCTGGCCAGAGCGAGAATGTGTAAATGAGCCGCACAGTGGATTTCAGGTCCACATTTCTGGCTGTAATTTGTGCCCTCTTCTTGTCGTCGCACAGTAGGAGCTCAGAGACCATGCAGGGTAATAACCCGTGAGAGCTCCAGTCTAAATCCCAATCTTGAGTTCACTTGGTAGCCTTGAACAAGTCACTCTCGGGTCTCAATATGCCTCCATGTTTTGAGCTGTATGGATTTCTGAAGTGGCCTAAATGACTGAGCTAACATAGGGGAGGGGTGCTGAATTAGGGATTGGGGCTTTCAGAAGCAAAGTGTGGCTCACCTAAGCCTCAAAAGAAATGGGAGAGAGAGAGGAGAGAAAGAAGCCACTTATCCATGTGGTGGTCATCATGGGGAAATCAGTGAAATATGGAGTCGTCTTTGTGATATGTAGGTAGTCCTCAACTTACGACCACAATTACAACTCCAAAATTTGTGTTGCTAAGTGAGAGAAATTTAAGTGAATTTTGCCTTGTTTTATGACTTTTCTTGCCACATTTGTTAAGCGAATCACTGCAGTTGTTAAATTAGTAACATGGTTGTTAAGTGAATCTGGCTTCCTCATTGACTTTGCCTGTCAGAAGGTCACAAAAGGGGATCACATGACCCCGGAATGCTGTGACCGTCATAAATATAAACCACTCTTCGTGCAATTGGCAGAAATGGTTTCACCACTTCATTTATTCTTTATGGGACAACAATGAGGGATAAACCAGAGAGATGAAATTAACACCGGGAGAAAGGCAGATTGGAGGTATAAGAGAAGATACTGTACAGTCCTGGTTTATCTCTCTATATGCTGTACAGAGTAAGGAAACTACCATATTTTTCAGAGTATAAGATGCTCCGAAGTATAAGACGCGCCTAACTTTTGGGGAGGAAAACAAGGGGAAAAATTTGTCTCTGCCTCCCAGCAATTTGCCAATTTGCCAGAGCCAATTTAATTCATACATGTAATACTTCTGGATATGGGTTTGCTTTTTTCTTGTTTGCAAGAAAACAGAGACAAAAAAGCTGCCTCCAGCCACTAAGCTGAGCTAAGGATCTTTCCTTTCCTCCCAAAACTGTTCTGATGATGGAGAAATTAGTTCAGTCATAAATAGTCCTAAACTACAGGATGGCATATTTGAAGGCTTGTATTATGCATAGGCCGTAGTCAAGAAAATGTCACATATTATTGCTGACACTAAACTACAATATAAATCTGACTAATTTTAAATATGATTTGTTCTGTATTGCTTACATGCATTACTGGTTGTTTTTATACTCTACCAATTTCGTCTAGATATTTGTCTAAGATATTGAGAAAACAACCTAGAAATTAGTTAAACGAATCGTGATTATTTACCAGTAATCTGTAATATTAACTTTGGCTCATTCAAGAATTCACAATTGTAATGAATCCAGATACAAAAACATGAGCTTTCCTTGCAGCAAACAGCCTGTTTCACTTTCAGTTTTAGCAGTCTGTTTCAGCACTCAGCTGATTGTCTCTGAATACCCTCAATCAGCTGTTTGGTGGAGGCAGGGATCCTTGAAGCCTTGCTAAAAATGGGAGGAACAGGCACTGAGACTGCGATGTGCTCTGCAGCCTGGAACAGATGTGCTCAGAGGGCAAAAATGGCTGGTGAGCGGGCTACATTCTAAGTATAAGACGCACCCTAATTTTCAGCCTCTTTTAGGGTGAGAAAAAGTACTCCAAAAATATAATACTCTTCTGAGCTTTCAGACTCATGCTGAAGTCCATCTTCAGGGAACTTCTCTCTACTGGAATATGTGCTTTGGGCTATTAAATTATTATTAAATTGGGCTTAATTCTGATCCAGCACAGTTTGGGGTTTGTTACTATATAATTGACTATATTTATATGGACTTATTTAAACTAGGTCTAGATGGAGTTTGTTTTTTATCTTTTGTCTCCACAGTGAACGTATCAGCATGAGGCAATCGAAAGTGGATAAGCTGTATGCAGGCCTGAAAGACCTTGCTGAGGAGAGGAGGGGCAAGTTGGACGAGAGACACCGGCTATTCCAGCTGAACCGTGAGGTGGATGATTTGGAGCAGTGGATAGCGGAAAGGGAAGTGGTAGCTGGATCACATGAACTGGGACAAGATTATGAGCATGTAACAGTAAGTTGCTGGGATTCTTAGTTCCTTTCATTTATTCACTGTATGATAATGTGCAAGATTGGAAATTATAGTTGATATATACAAAGCCTATTTAAGACTATATTTGCTTCCAGAAGAAGAATATCAGAGATGGAACTAGCTAGGCATGCTAGTAGTCTTGCCCAATACAGCAAACAGAATGTAGGATAAAAGTTACTTAGTGTATTTCAACTTGCATTCTATTGTTGTTAATTATTTTGAATGTCATATGTAATGAAAAGCAGAAAAATATGTTGGGTATTTTTGAACCACAGAAATTAATTTAGGAGTCAGAATATATAGTTGGATGAGGGGAGCACATAATTCTTCTATCCTGGCCACTTTTTACAGAGGCACGATTGAGAGCGTTTTAACAAAGTGCATCACTGTTTGGTTTGGTGGCAGCAGTGCCTCCGATAGAAAGTCCATACAGAGAGTGGTGAGGACAGCCGAGAAGATTATGGGAAGCTCACCTCCTGTTATTCAGGATACAGCTTATAAGCGCTATATGCTTAGAGTTCAAAGCATTGTTAAAGACCCCACACACCCACTTCACGGTCTGTTTCTGTTGCTTCCCTCTGGGAGGAGGTTTCAAAGTATTTCTAGCAGGACTTCCAGATTCTGTAACAACTTTGTTCCCTATACCATCCATCTGGTAAACTTGCAAGATTTATTTCTCTCGCCATATTCATCCGAACTAGGCTGTTGTTGTTTCTCCGTGTCATATAATACATGTAGGTACATGCGAGCGATAACATATAAAGAGAATATGTACAAAATGTTATACAGGTGGCATTTAGCGCCAGAAAGGTTGGCAAGGA
>JANHGC010006939.1:10964-21346 GCA_027560395.1 Boaedon fuliginosus | reverse complement strand
TAAAATGTTAATCGACACAGTTACCGGGAAAAATTTATAGTGTTATTATGTGTATGTTTTATTCATGTGTTGTTGTTTTTATGTGTTGTTGGTGTTTATATATATGTTTTTTAAAATAATAAAGCTTTTTTTTTAAAAAAAAAATTGTATTTATTTATCTTGTCATGTTTATGTTTATATTAGAGGTGGAAGACCCTTTGAGAGCTGTATGCAATGTAATTTCATTTTAATCAGGGATGGGTTCCTACCGGTTCGCTGGTTACCCGCTTTCTGGGCGCACTTCCCAATCGGTTGTCAAAAGCACGCTGCATGCGATTGACTTCAAAATCCCGTGGTGTTCTGCAAGCACTCTGATCCAACAGCTGTGTCGCGGCTATCTGCCACGCAGCTGTTGGATCAGTGTGCTTGCAGAACATCACGAAGATTTTGAAGTCAATCGCGTGCAGCGCGCTTTTGACAGCCAATCGGGAAGTGCGCCCAGAAAGCGGGTAACCAGCGAACCGGTAAGAACTCATCCCTGATTTTAATGTATGCCGATTAGTGTACATTCAAAGTAACAAAGTTATTCTAAGTCTAAAATATATTACATATGATACAGCTTTCCTTTATTGATGTCCGTTTCCCCTTGAATATAACTTTATCCAGTATATTATTAGTTGGGCAGTAAGCTTTGTGTGTCCATGCTATGTCTTCCTCCAATTTATCATTTTGATCCAAGGCTTATTTACACAAGCATCCTTTTTCTCCCAGATGTTGCAAGAGAGATTTCGTGAATTTGCCCGAGACACTGGGAATATTGGACAGGAACGTGTTGATACCGTCAATCGCATGGCTGATGAACTCATTAATTCTGGACATTCTGATGCTGCTACTATTGCTGAGTGGAAAGATGGTCTCAATGAGGCCTGGGCTGACCTCTTGGAACTCATTGACACAAGAACACAGATCCTTGCAGCCTCTTATGAACTACACAAATTTTACCATGATGCCAAGGAGATCTTTGGACGAATACAGGATAAACATAAGAAGCTTCCTGAGGAACTTGGGCGGGATCAAAACACAGTAGAAACCTTGCAAAGGATGCATACAACATTTGAACATGACATTCAGGCCTTAGGAACGCAGGTATGCATATTAAATAAATATCATATTCTTTTAAAATTAAAGAGCCGGTAGCTTGCATGGCTTTGGATTCAGGAAAGGAGAGTTCATGTTCTTCATTGTTTTCTATTCTTGATTTTTACATCCTCCATGTGTTTCTCTGCCGTTCAAAGCCTTATAATAATAAGGAACCTTAGTTTCTTTGTATAATTATTATCAGAGAATTCACTGCCAAAAGATATGACAGTTATTATCAAGAGATCAGTAACAGAAAACAGACAGGGTGATCAGCCTAATATTTAAGTTGATCCATTTAGAAAATTGAAATAAATACCAGCTGCTAAAGAGGAATAGTAAAAAGTAGCAGTTGTTTTCAAACTCTGTGGCAGCATAAAAGAATTCATTTAACCAGTTTTATAAACACTTGGAATCTATGGACTTTTGGCCAAACTCAGCCTTACTATTTTATGTATATTATTTGGTTGATTCCTAAGGCTACCCACTCTTCATTGACTCTGGGAAAATTGCAAGCAATTAGAAACAATAAGAATGACAAAATATTAATAAAGAAATACACTGGGGAGGCATTTGTTTCTACTATATTACAGATATATTTATATATTTATCTTCTATGCCTTCCATCTCTCTATCCAAAGTGACTCTGGGCAGCTTAAAGTACATAAGAGGATCCCAGCTGAATTAGAGCAAAAACCCACATTATCAAGTATTTTGTATCACTCAGAGGTCTATGAATGCATTTGGCATTCATAAAATTATTAGGCCACTTCTACCATTGCTTACCAGCAATTAATATGTAAGGTATCCTACTTACATTTTGGCAGGTAATACAAAGCTATTAAAACTAGCAGCCACTGATAGAACCATAATTCATGCATTTGTCTAGGCCTATTTTGATGGCAGCAAACTCCATAATTTATCTATTTATTGTCTTTTTTGGCACATGGAAAATGTTCATGCTAGAATAGGAACTTGATTTGTTGATGGGTGGTGAAAAGAGCTCTTCTATAGAAAATAAATTCCATGGAATTCTTCAGTGGGGATTGTCAATTGTAACTTTCATAAAGTAGCTGGGCATTCTCTAGAGTCTAGAACTTTCCTTGATTTTTTTAAAACTTTTTTTTTCTTTAATATACTGCTATGACTATCAAATTTACAAAAGAGCCCTGTATGATTTTAAGATGCTTTTTGGGTAAGGATTTTAATTTTAAAAAAGAGACAATAACTGTAGATAGGAGGGGGGAAGGACTCCAATATCTACCTCCAAACATTTTCCTAAAATACGTAAGAAGTTATTGGATCCCCGCATTCATGTGTGCATGTTTGGCATGGGGGACCAAGGTTTGGTAGCAATGGTAGTGGTGATGGTATTTCTGAACTTATAGAGGGAGACTTTTATTTATTTGTTTGTTTGTTTGTTTGTTTGTTTATTTATTTGATTTATATCCCGCCTCTCTTCACCCAATTTGGGGAACTCGAGGCGGCCAAGTTTTAGTTCTGCCTCTGTTAGTACAATTTTTAAATGGGGCCAGAATGTATTTATTTGTATGTAATTAAACAGTATAGTGGAAACATTCATTTAAACCCCAAAGCACTATGTCAAGGAAGTTGAATTAACTGTACTGCTCAGAGGGACTCAACTCATATAATTTCATGAATTGTTTAAATCTAGCACATTTACCTCTTTTCGCTGAATGGGGACATAGTAACTTTGTACTCTGTCATTAGAAATCATCAGTTCAGTATACCATCCAAGTTTTAATTTATATATTGCCAGTGTGGCAATTTGTATTTCAAAATACAAATGAAACTTGGTGTTTAGATTCAAGTCTTGTTTTTTTTAAATAAAAGAAGATATTAATTATCAGATTCTCCAGATTCTCTGAGTCCTCAGTAGTTGCAGCATAAATGAAGCCCCAGTTATGAATCTGTTGCAGCAAAGCATGCTGATAAAGTATAAATAATCCTAAGTGTTTGCCAACATTATTATTATTTATTTATTTGATTTATATCCCGCCTCTCTTCCCCCAATGGGGAACATAATTGTTTTGACTGATTTGTTTCCATTTGTTCACATCAGGTGAGACAACTCCAAGAGGATGCTGCCCGCCTTCAGTCTGCCTATGCTGGGGACAAGGCTGATGATATCCAGAAGCGGGAAAATGAGGTATTGGAGGCATGGAAAACCTTGCTAGATGCCTGTGAAGGACGCAGGGTAAGGCTAGTGGATACTGGTGACAAATTCCGTTTCTTCAGTATGGTCCGTGACCTCATGCTTTGGATGGATGATGTAATTCGTCAAATTGAAGCCCAAGAAAAGCCAAGGTAAGCAGGACTGACATGCAGAGGCTATAGGTGTTTCATAGCAGTATAGAGGATTGAGCAGTATAGATGACATCTATCTTGCATTCTGAAATCATTATAGTATTCAGGTTTAATAGATGAATTCAAATCCAAATTTAATGAAGAACATAATGGGGCACTTATTGATCTAGGGGTTCTGTTTCAAGGTTGCAGGCATAAGCATGCAGACATTGTTCTAAAGAATTTACTGCACTTTAGGTAATCAGGATTGTAATTCAGATCCCTACAGAGCACGCTTGGGTACAAAGTGCCAATTACAGTCTAAGAAACAAGGGTCACAAAATGCGAAATTAGGTAGTAAACCAATCAAAGAGTCATAGAGTGATGAGCAAGAAGCAGGAACAAGAATCACAAATGAAGAGTGAAAACAAAGCAACTATCTAAATCTGTTTGTAGACAACTAACTACAAATACTCATGCCTCACCCTTTGACTAGCAACGAGCCTTGTTGAGGAGAGTTGTTTTGCTCCCCGCTAGATTTGGGGCTTAGGGGTCATGCTTTGTCATTGATTGCTCCAGATGAAGCTGGAATCTGTAGCTGATCAGCCTCAAATGAATTCTGTCTTAATGATTCCTGAGCTTGGCAGTCCTGAAACTGACAATCCACAGGCTCAGCTGGAACAACATTGTAGAAGTCAAGATCAGACTCAGATACCGAAATGTGGCTCACAACACTAGGTTTCTATCTGTAAAGTAACAATTGGGACAAAAAACATACTACCTCAGAATTAAGTTGGTCTCTCTGATAACTGTGAGACATAAAATCAAAGATTGTACAATTTTTTCACATGGACAAACAATTGCTTTTACAGCTATAAGAGGCCAAGATTTCTAGGTTCACAATTTTGCCTATTGCATTAACGATAATTGCACTTTTTCTATTTGACTTGGACAAACTGGAATAGATTTGGTTCTTTCATAATTGTTTTTCCAACTTAACTGCAGGATACAGAATCAGAGTTAGAACTGCAGATAATCCTCACTCAACGATAGCAATTGGGACTAGAATTTCCCATCGCTAAGCAATGCAGTCATAAAGCACAATCCCAATGATTGCATTGCTTAGCACCAGCAATCCCGGAAGTCCCTATTGCCATCATTAGGACTGTTGTGCCAGTTCTGGGTGGATGTTGTCTAAAGTGGAGATAGGGCATGAACTTATGCAACAGTGAGTTCCACATTTAAGATGAGATAGTTAGCTTTTAACATACATGGCTGTTAAAGCAAAATAGGAATAACTCAGAAAATAGATTGCTATTATCTGAAAGAAAGAATGAGGCCTCCAATGTGGCTTAGGTCATGTACAAGTCTTTTTTATAGGTTTTAAAATATTTGGTATTTGGATTTAAAATTTCCAATATTTTATTTTAGGGATGTTTCGTCTGTAGAACTGCTGATGAATAATCACCAAGGAATCAAAGCAGAAATAGATGCCCGAAATGATAGCTTTACAACCTGCATTGAGCTTGGTAAATCATTGCTGGCAAGAAAACACTATGCTTCAGAAGAGGTACTGTGTGCTTTCTGAGTAAGAGATACAACTTTGCAAAGAATACATAAAAACTGCTATGTCAACCCAATAACTTACCTTTGCTCATTGAAACTTAACTCATATCAATCACCTTCTCCTTCGATTTTATGTAGGCTTGTACTGAATTTGTCCCTCAGTTCATTTAACTATGAATTTATATCTCATATTTTCAGGGTTTATCATTTTTTAAAAAATAATTAAAAATAAAAATAAATTATGGAAAAAAAAGCTTTCAGGTTTTCATCTCAACCATCAATGAAAGTATTTTCAGCTAATCTAGCAGCAGCACGAGGTGCTTCAAACCAAATTTTACCAAAGTAAAATAGTTTTTGCTTACTAAGACGTTATTGTCCATCCATCTGTTCATATCTGTCACCTATCCATCCATCTATCAATTCTCCTTTCCCATTTGCAGACATAAGTACCAGTAGCCCTTACTTAACAACCACAACTGGGACTTGCAACTCCATCACTAAGCGAGACATCTCATGACGGTGTTTCGATTTTACTGCCAGCTTCTTTATTGACTCTGATTATCAGAAGCTGGTGTTGTGAAGCATGCAAATGGTGCTCTTGTGACTGGGATGGTGCAGCTGTCATAAACGCCTGCTGGTTGCAAAGATCCAAATCTCAGTCACAGGATTGCAGAGATGCTGCAGTCGTTGTAAGTGGGAGAACCATTTGTAAAGTTACTGTTTCAGCACTGCTGTCACTTTAACTGGGCATTCTTTAAGCAAGGATTACCTGGAGTTTGAATTGTGCTCACACTTAATTAGAAGCTAGTGCTGAAGTACTAGTAAAATATGTCCCTATACCTTTAGAATACAGCCTGTTCTCAGCCTGTTATAGTGACCATTTGAAACTATGACCATGCCAAATGAATGGTAGTCACGATAGGTCCTCAGAGTTTTACCCATCCCAGCATCCTCTACAGTCATGTTATCATGTTCTGAGGGCTTGGCAGTTGGGTCATACCTACAACCAGTTGCAGTGCTCTGTGATCATATGATTGCCATTGCAATTCTTTCCTCGCAGTTTGTCCACAAAATCAAATCTTCCCCACCTGTGCACTAAGTTTGTGCTACACTAGCCTCTTGTGGATGCTCCTCCAACCCACATAACACTTTTTATGTACCCTCTATAACCTGTGCCACATTTCTACTGCACACCCTTGCATTGATTGATTGATTCATTATTTTATTTATTCGTTTATTAAATGTATTGGTCATTATTCTTGACTCTGGGTTTTAAATATTATCACAAGAGTGCTGTGGCAGTAATTCTAGCTAATTTTATGGTGATTAGGATCTGTGCTAGTTACAAAGCCTGTACTTGATATTGATTTCCATTTTAAACATTTCTTTTAGATAAAAGAGAAGTTACTGCAATTGACAGAAAAAAGAAAAGAAATGATTGACAAGTGGGAAGACAGATGGGAATGGCTGAGATTGAGTAAGAATCCCATGTCTGCCTTTTTATGATATTCTATGATCTCTCTCTCGCGCGCTCTCTCTCTCTCTTTTTTTTTTTTTTGAAGAATTGTAGTTTCCATGAATTGCATTTCAGATTGCAGGGTTACAAGTTATTGTTTCAATCCTCCCTCCCTTCCTACCATAAAACAGTTATTAATGTTGGGAAGTTTATGATTAAAACAAGTATTGTGGCAGATGTTCCTGTTAGCCAGAGCCTACTTCAGCAGGTTGAAGGATAAACAGTAGAAAAACATTCACAGTATATATGTAAATAAATATATATATTAAAACAAGAATAAAAAAGAGTAATATAGGACAAAGGAAAGATTGTCCAAATGTTTTCATATTTGCTCTAATTTTTGTGGCAGTCGTACCTAAGATTATGAAAGAGAAAAGAGATATGCACATGCAAGAGTTTTTTTAAAATCTACCCTTGGGACTGGCCGTGTTGTTGGAGACTTCTGGGGGTTATAATTTAGCACTATATGGAAGGTTACAGGTTTCCCCATCCCTGTAGTATAGTATAAATTATAAAACATGTACTAGCTCTGAACATGGTATGTTTCTGACTTTAACTTAGTTCTAGAAGTGCACCAGTTTTCAAGGGATGCCAGTGTTGCTGAGGCCTGGCTGTTGGGGCAGGAGCCGTATTTATCAAGTCGTGAAATAGGGCAAAGCGTGGATGAAGTGGAGAAGCTCATCAAGAGGCATGAAGCCTTTGAAAAATCAGCCGCAACTTGGGATGAAAGATTTTCAGCACTTGAAAGACTTACCACGGTAGGTCACAAGACCCAAATCAGATGTTTTTCATGATTATTACCTGACCTAATTAAATTCTCTAATTAATCACATGACTCATTAATCAAGGATCAGCAATATTTATTAAACATAATTACATTAATCAAAGAATAAGAACAATACATCTGAAGTGAGCATAGTTAGTGCTTTGAAGTATCATATGTTTAGATCGCATTAGAAGGAGCAGTAGAAACCACAACGCCGCAAAATAATTCTAATCTGTATATAAATTCAAGTTAAAATGGCTGGAATCTTGCAAAATGGCAGTGTACAGTAATTTTAGCAGTGTTATTGCAGGCAAGTTCATAATAGTTTTAAGGAAGAGATCCTGACAAACAATGTCGGCTGGTGGGCCCCAGTGCTAAAGCCTTCTCTGTGGCAGCACCGACCCTCTGGAACCAGCTCCCAGTAGAGATTAGGACCATCCCCACCTTGTTGGCCTTCCGCAAAGCCACGAAGACCTGACTTTGTCAGTGGGCCTGGAATTGATGTGCTCCCATCTCTCTCTCTCTCTCTTGAAGGTTTTTTGAATGTGGTGTATACGTGGAGAATTAGATTGTTTATATTGTAATTATATTTTAATTGTTGTTAGCCGTCTTGAGTTCCCCTGATCGGGGAAATGAGGCGGGGTATAAATCTAACAAAAACAAACAAACAAACAAACAAATAAATAAGTGCTATTGATGTTGGTTTTGGCCTGTGGTTTTCTACATGATTTCCAACCTGGTTCCCTGAAAAGAGTGGCTGCCTGGTTAGGAATCGGTCGGGCTCTGCAAAAGATATCCCCCTACCTCCAGCAGAGCCCTGCCTTTCTGGGGGGGTGGTAGAAGGGCCTTCTCCTTTTCCTTGTTGCCCCCCAGCCCATGGCAGAGACTGTTGCCTGTGTCACAGACTCCTTACCCAGCTGCGAGAACATCTATGAAAAGATCTCCTCCTCCCCCCTAGACTTTTTCCCCTCGTGGAAAGATTGTAATGCCTGTTTTACCGGTCGCTTTAATCTTCTGCTCCAAACTTTACATTAAGCATAAAGAGGAAACGAAGCAAAGCAACAGAGTGGATAGCACCAGAGATGCCTGTGTGTGCTGAAGCCAGAATTGTTTTTATACAGCCTCTGCTTTAAATTGTCTGCCTCGCAGCGGCCGCATCGCCAATGTTTATTGTAATCCTTTCAACCCGGAGCAGTTGGTGTAAGTGGATAGCCTTGATACTTAAAGGAAAATGTACGTTAGGGCTACAATCTAAACCAGGAGTCTCCTTGATGGATAACACATTCTGGACATGGGCCTCCACAAGGGCCCTCCTTTTCCACTGCTTTTTAAAGCAGGCAAGGGAAGAGAATTCCCATCGTGGAGCTGAGAGTATGAGGCACATTTGTTTGGTTTTTTACTCTAAACACGGCAGTGTTTAGATGTAATGGCAAGAGTTGGCTGCAGAAGTAATTGAAATAGAGAATGGAATAGAAAATAGAATAGAATAAATAGAATAGAATAGAACAGAACAGAACAGAACAGAATAGAATAAGGAATAGAACAGAATAAGGAATAGAGTAGAGTAGAGTAGAGTAGAGTAGAGTAGAGTAGAGTAGAGTAGAGTAGAGTAGAGTAGAATAAGGAATAGAATAGAATATAGAATAGAGTAGAATATAGAAGAGAATATAGAATATACGGTAATAAAAAATAGAGTAGAATATAGAATAGAATAGAATAGAATAAGGAATAGAATAGAATAGAATAGAATAGAATAGAATAGAATAGAATAGAATGAGCTGGAAGGCACCTTGGAGGTCTTCTAGTCCAGCCCCCTGCTCAGGCAGGAGACCCCATGCCATTTCAGACAAATGATGTGAGGATTGTGAAATGTTTAGCATAAAATTCCCTCTTTTCTTCTAGATCTTTGGCCAACAACAACCTGCAGACGCTGCCCAGAGATCTCCTGAAGCCTTTGGATATCCTTAGTGATCTGTAAGGCTCTTTTTTGGTTGTGAATGCTATAAACATAACAGGAGCAGGAATAAGAGTACATGGATGTCCATTAGATGAGCAATGTGACCTCATGGGCAACATGGCATCATCATGCAGACTGCACAAATTACATAATCTGGACCATTTGTCCTGTAATCTCATGATGCATGCAACATTATTGCGTATTCCACTATAGTCTGGAACTATAGATATATAATTCCTGCTGGAACTAGAAATGTGTAACCATATATATGATCGTTAATTTCATCGGTATGATAACCTGAGATAGTTGTAATTAATGGGAAGGCTTTGGATGAAACAAGCCACGCGGGACAATTAAAGACAAAGCTCCAAAATCAGTTGATGTAAATAATGACTAGAACAGGAGGGAACATGATTTAAAGGCAACATCTATTATTTTCCCACTGAAACCACAGAGAAGGGAATATCTATGACTGGACGCTGTTCCAGGTTTTTAAAGATAAAAGTTGCCCACTTCCTCAGCCCAACTCCATATCAATTAAGAGAAATAATAAATTGGAGACGATGAGAGCTGAATTCCCATTTCCTCAGAGGGCACCCGAGCAGGGAATAGTGCCAAAAAACCAGAGTCCATTGGCTACAGGTAGACTTTTCAGATATGTAACAGGATGCCCCAAACCTTAATTTGTGTAACATAAAATGTTCCATAAAAAATGGACAGTATTGGGCTATGTTATGGATTGCACAACATTTTCTGTCCTCGTCTCCTGCTGATTAAATTATCAGGAATCATCCTAACTTTTTTGAGGCAGTAGCATCCCCCAGTTGTGCAGGTCGTTTAGCTTGTACTGATTATCCAAACAATGAAAGGTTTGTGGTTCCATGCACAAGTGCAGCAAATGCCTTAGTTCAGTAAAGCAAGTGGTGTGAAGGCAGACCTTCGGTGCGAAGGCCTCACACCCAAAAGATGCTAGAACTGAATTAACATGTAGTTCTTCCATGGGAGAACTGACCCCCCCATTTCCACACTTTCTTTGAGGGCTACAAGACCTTGTCATTAGAGCTGAGATAGAATTCAATTTTATTTATTTATTTATTTATTTATTACATTTTTATGCCGCCCAATTCCCGAAGGACTCTGAGCGGCTTACAACA